>VZTL01057461.1:0-24228 GCA_013400535.1 Scopus umbretta | reverse complement strand
CTTTCATATAATAGCTGTGGATTTTTTTTTTTTTTNAAATAATCCCAGAGGCGTTACCACCATCGCTGATTGGCTCAGCCTTGGCCAGCGGCAGGTCCGTCTTGGAGCCGGCTGGCATTGGCTCTGTTGGACATAGGGAAAGCTTCCAGCAGCTTCTCACAGAAGCCACCCCTCTAGCCCCCCCCACTACCGAAACCTTGCCATGCAAACCCAATACAATACTTTTATATCACCTTTAAAAACTTTGTATACTGACTCTTGATTGTTTCTTTTTCTTTACAGTTTCATGACAATGAAATATTTGGCTGTAATATGCAAAGAGAAAGCAAGAATATCTTAAGCAGAGTAGTTTAGCCCCTTTGAATACTCTCTATCTAGTTTTAAACCCCCTACTTTTTAAACCATACTTTTTAAAACCCATGCATAAATTAAATAAAAATTATAAATTCATGTAAACTGAAGTTACCAAAGCTCAGTGAGGAAGTTCTGACTTTCTATACTAGCCTTTGTTCTTGCCAAAGTTCTTGACTGCTCAGAAAACCTAATTATTTTGCACTGGTACCTGAAATGCATGTGTGAATAGGACCCCTAGTCTCCTGCTAGCAGATCAGCTTTTTATCTCTTGGGTCCTGCTGCTTCTCTAAATATTTCTTTTTAATCTGAAGAACTTGTTCTTCTAGAGGAAGAGATTTCTGGGGAGGCATCCAGGAGTTACTGGCGCTCAGTTGGACTCAGAGCTCTTGCAGTGTGCAGGATCAGCAGCAGCGGGTGAGGAGCTCTCTGATGCTGTGAGTTAAGATGGGAGGAAAAGATTACGAAGCTTTCCCTTACCTCAGGCCTTGAGCAACAATAGTTCTCATTCTGCATCATTCCAGAGGGCGGTGGGATGTAGTCCAGTGGCTCTCTTTCCGCTCCTGTTGTAAAAGCTCACCAAGAAGCAGTTTGCTAAGAAAAGTATTGTTTCTCTGAAAAACCTGATATATTGTTAGAAATAATATTATTTTAAAGCATCGGCCACCTTCATTGTTGCTTAGTTGTTTCCTTTCCCCCCTGCTCTAACCCCCAAAAGTGGATATGATCTTAAAGATGAGCACTGTTTTTCTTCAGCAGCACCTATGGCTTCAGTCTGCTTAATTGGATTTTTGCATGACAACACTTGCTGAGGTTTTGGTGTGCCTTATCAATGTATGAAATGAAATTCAAGGTTTTGGCTTGGCCATGTGAATGGCCTGAGATCTAATTACCAGAGAGACTGCTTTCCCCCCACTGCCCCCTATGCTGCTGCTATTGTGGGAACTGGCAGACATGACCAAACGAGTTCCCTTTCCACACATGGGAAGTCTTCTGGCTGTTTGTCATCTTCCCCACCGAGTTTTATAATCTTCTCAGTGAACTTCAGAGTCTTATCCTTTCTCAGGGCCCTGCAGAGGGGCATGACTGGCTGTTTGCTTCACTGGGCTTCAGCCCAGAGTCGTCTTCTTGAGCATCCTGATCTTCCATGGTGGTGAAAGCCACAAAGTTTTGTTGTGATGCAAAAGGTGTACTGATGGAGTCTGCATCAAATATCTCATGTGTGGTGTCTAAAGCAGTAAAGAGGTGGAGGTGGTTAATGTGTGCACCTGAAGGTAGGAGGTATACAAGGATACCTGGGCCGATGCCTTCTTCTGAACATCCTGCAAAGGAGGGGACACATCAGGGTTGTATAAATATACAAGTTTGGGAAGATCCTTGGTCAAGAAAGTTTCTCTGTTAAGAGGAAAGAGAAAAGATGGGTGGAGGATACTCCATGCCCACCCCAGCCCTGCTAGCTCTTCCAGGTGGCCAAGCTTTGGTGAGTCATGGGGGCTGACCTGTTTGCTGAAAGGTAAATCCTGGCACGTGTGTGAGTACAGGATAAATGCTCTTCTATCGGCAGAAATGCTGCAGCCAGCACCTTGTGCATTGTAACAGCTCAAGCCCTGATCCACCTCCACTGCTGACAGTGCTGGGGCTCTCATGTGGCACGTGCAAGTTGCCCTGCCACGGTACCAAACACAGAGTACCTCATGAACTTGCTGGCATCAGTGCTTTCTTGGGCAAAAGGCTTGGGGCAGAAAAAGTGCCCATGAACCCTCACTTTTCAGCAGTGCCAGCAGCTTTCCCTCTTTGGGTACAGGCACACAAATAAGAGCCTAGTGAGCTGGAGGGCACTAAGGGACTGGCCGGCTGCTGTGCAGAAGACAGAATACTGTGCAGCTGGAAGGGAGGAAACCATATCGTGGCGGGAAGGGATAGAGGTGGATTATGGCACTAAACCACACAGAATGCAAATCCTCAAGTGTGGGCTTGGCTGTAGCAAAGATGGATCTTAATCTTTGTCCAATACTCGAGCCCACCCAGAACAGACTCTTTCATGAGGTTTGAAAATGTTCCACTGCTTTATTATGAATGAAAAAATATGTTGTTCTGCTCCAACACACCCTCTTACAGGACATATATGCTATTAATTTATGCTCATGGGGGAAATAGTTGTCTATTTTACTTTGAAAACAAATGCTGAGATTGTGTGACAGAGGTCCTTTTTGTAGCTGTGACTTCCCCACCGAAAATGGAAATTGTGATAAACTTTCTGGGAGAATCTTTTCAGAAAAGCCTCCCACCTATATGTTCATTTCCATGCCCTCCCCAAAACAAAGCTGCACAGACTTGGTTTGCTTCATGAGGATTCAGCTCACCTTTTGATTTTTTATGGCATTTACATGAATTCTGCACTTGCATGTTTCCTTCACACAGCTTAAGAGCCCCGAGAAGGGATGGAGGGGTAAGTCCAGCCACTGTTCAGCTACTGAGCGCGTGAACTGTCCCTTACTACCTGGCATGTAGGTTGGAAAACATCAAGACCCTCAGGCAATCTACCATGCTTTGTATAGCTAAACCCTTCTCTGCTTCTGTTCCTTGAATTTATAACACAGCCTGCTCCTGAGAAGAAAATTGACGTCAGAGGAAAAGGTGATGCAGTAGGACAGCACCCTGCCAAAGCTGCCTAGCCTGCATCAGCTGCAGGTCTGAAGAGTGTCTTGTGCAGCCAAGATTCTTAAAAGCCTGTCAGAGTTTGCGATGTGGCTGCTAAGGAGAATAAGGAGCAATCCTGAGGAGTAAAATCCAGGAACTAGTGATGTTAAAGTGCAAGCGACACAAAAGAGAGAAACACTTTCTCTCTGGTTTCTGAAGGGGAGGCTTGCTGCCGTGGCTCTGTCCTCATGGCTAACCACGCCTCTTCCCCCAAGAGTGTCTTTGCACTGCTTCCCTCCTCCTGAGTTACATCAGGGAGTGAAACTGGTGCAAAACTAACTCTCCCTCCTGCTGTTCCCTGCCGGAGTGCCAGTACTGCTCTGCTGGGCCCCCTACCTGAGCAAGGGCAGCCTGTGGCCAGAGGGGCCAAGTGCCAATGCAAGGGGAAGGAGGAGCACAAGAAGACCGAGAAAATTATGGTTTTCTGAGAGTCTCAAGCTCAGCTACTAGGGCAATATTTTACATATTTATTTATCTAACCAAGGATGTCTTCTAGATTTTGCTGTCTTGGAATTCATTTGGTCTTGTGGTTTCTTTCCTGTAACAGTACCAGACTAGCTCTCTCTTTTGTTCTGCCTTTCCAAGTTCCTCAGACAAAGGTTTCATGAAAAAGGACTCGGTTTTGGAGGTTTACACAGACCCCCTAAGCACCATGTGTTGACTACAGGACTTGCAAGTGTTGTGGTTTAACCCCAGTTGGCAACTAAGCACCACACAGCCACTCGCTCCCCCTCCCCCCCACGGTGGGATGGGGGAGAGAATCAGGAAAAAGAAAAATTAAAACCCATGGGTTGAGATAAAGGCAGTTTAATAGGATGGCAGAGGAAGAGAAAATAATAATAATAACAATAATAATAATAATAGAATATACAAAATAAGTGATGCACAATGCAATTGCTCACCACCTGCTGACTCTATCCCAGCTGAAACCAGGACAGCAAGATTGGCTTTTTCTAACAGGTAGGCTTTGCTCTGCTCTGCTGACCAGCTGTGGTGTGTGTGCAGTTACAGAGCCTAACCCAGTGCTGTCTCCTGCAGTGGAGACAAAAATATGTAAGACATCTGTGTCAATAAAATGCCCTGACAGGAATTCTTCCATTGCTGCCTGTGACTGAAGTGGCACTGGCAAAAATCACAGCCATATCGGGATACATGTGTATGATTGTGTCAGCCTGGGTTGGATCCACCTCGGCCTTGTTCTCACTGGATGCAAATACTGTAGCAGCTTCACTGAGTTTGGTGGAGCAAATATTTAGAAATAGAGTTGCTTTAAGTTCTCTGAGGTGCTGCTAAATCTCATGTTGCAAAAGTTTGCTGTTTACCAGAATCTTGAATGTCTTTAAGGCTCCCAGGAGCTCTCTCACCTCTTCTGCAATGAAGACCTTTGCAGGCAGAGATGTCTACTGATTTTCTTCCAAGAACAACTTTCCTACCTCCAGTGTGTGTGCAGCAGAGAGGAGAGGACACCTGGAGTGCTGGCACTCCTACTCTGGCTGAGGTACTGGCAGGGTTGTGTTCATTTATCTATGACTTAGTGCATGTAACAGCAACGAAGGGGAATATCTGAGGTTCTTGTATCTGGCCCCTGTTTGTCTTCTAGGCAAATACCAGGTTCAAGGGTGGGGGTAAACCCTCCTTTCCTCATAGGCAGTACCCTATTTCCTGCATAACCCACTTCCTACGTGTCCCGTGTTGGGGGTCAGCGTTCCAGGCTTTGCTCAGCAGGAAAAAAGAGCGTATGTATAATCACTCACAGGTGCTCAGAGGCAGCATTGCTGCAGAGGCCGGCTCCTCGTGGTGGGTCAGGCAGGGCTGGGTGGTTTGTGTTACTGAACATGGTTGAAGTCTCTGGTTCAGGCTGTGGCTGTGACACAGGGAGACTCCACACGTTTTCACTCTTGCTTTTTGGTGAGGATGGCCGCACAGGTAGCATCCTGGGCTCTGTAAAGCTCAAAGGGTCAGTTTATTTTTCTTTCTACTTGCATGTAGTTAATTTTCCAGAAGGAGTTTCTGCTTCTCTCCCACAGCACTGGAGTAATTGCTTAGAGCCAGTGCCTCTACTCCCATGGTCCCAAAGGCTTAGCAGTCTGCAGTAGGGTGATTCAGTGTTCGGCAGGAAACACAGAAGCTACAAGTGAAGCAGAGCAAGGGGATGAGGTCTTTTAGCTACCACAAACCTAGGTGATTACTAGGCAGTGAATTAGTACTGAAGCAGCAAGTTTCAGGGTTTCTCAGAACTCGGAAGAACCTTTGGTGTGTGCAATGGCCATGTTTATGCAAGTATTGCAGCTTGTTGCACCTTCTGTGCAAAAAGATATGGCTGTGCCTAATTATTGCAGTGCGATTTCTAAATGCTAGGGGTGCTTAAATTCTGGCAAACATGCAACAAAGTGATTGTAAGTCTCCTTCAAAATCATGTGCAAGAATATAAAGAACAACAGACAATTTGCTGTCTTTTATGCAGAGGAGGTGGAAGAGCAGCTGAATACGTTATCCTGCTTCTCCATGTGATCTAGCTCAGAGCTGAGACACATTGCTACAACCCACTGCTTCCACGAGAGAGGAAAACATCAGACTGGAGAGTTTTCTGTTCCTGTACGCATGGCCCAGCACAGATCCCCTTCATGACTGTGGGGTCTGACCAAGGACAGTGCAGGGGCCCCTGTCTACTCCAGTATGGGCAGCATCCACCCTCAGCACATACTAAATGCCATTGCAGTTGCATGTGACTGCACCTCGGTTATGTGATGCAGGAGTGAATGGGCTGCTCCAGGGAGTGCTAGTATGTGGGTTGCAGCCTCCCTAAAACATTGACCCCTACCTCTGTCTCCCAGGTAAATTGGTGCTTGATGCCTCCTGTAGGAAGACTGTGGTCAGTCTGATGTCTGCTTGCTGTGTTTTTATTATAACATCGTAATGTGATGTTATAGACATTACATATATAATGTGATACTAGGGCCTGTGATACTAGAAACAGTTCATAACTGTTTTGTACCTTGTGTTGCTTGCAGCTGTGCAGACTAGATTTAAAAGGCTGACAGGCACCCTGTGCATGCCATCTCTGCACCCTCTGTCCCTGTGAACAGTGTGAATAACCCTGGTAGAGAATTGGGCCTAATTTGGGTTTGATTCTGTTACCATAAATTTTGTGAATTACCACAGCACAGGAGAAGAAATTACACCTAGATTTGGCTAGATTTAGCCACTAGATTTGGAGATGGAGTAAGACCTTTCAAAACCCATACAATCATCCTCTCCTACCTCCTGTTGTAAGTAAACATGTTGATTCTGTACATCGATAAAGCTTCTTCAAATCTGTGATATCTTTTGGCTGCATCTTTCCCTCTGCTGGAAATAACGCATCCCCCATCCCCCCCATCCCCTCCGCCCCACTCAAATTCCTCAGCTGCAGCAGGGCAAGCAGCCAGCTCCTTTTCTGAGCATCTCTTGTCTGAGGCTCCATCCAGATGCTTCAGGAGAGAGGCCTGATCAAAGCAGACAGTGCTGCGATTGAGCCTGTTTGCAGGGAGCTGTGAAATGGTCCTATACTCCCCAGAAAATGCTGCAGGTCTCTGTCAGGCTACTTTGATGAGGCTGGGCTGAGCTGCCTGGACAACCTCAGCAATGATATGATCGTCCCCTGCATCCAGGACAGCACAAAGGACAGAAAGAGATAAACACAAACATTTGTCTGGCAACGTGAATGGTGGAAAGGATTTAATTTCTCTGTGGCAAGGCTGATTTCTGAATCCTTTCTGCGATATTATTTACCCTTCCTTCTTCTTTTTTAACTACAGCAAGTTGATGACCTTACTCAGCATTTCCTTGGCTGAATGATACGTATAATTTGATGATGAATATGGCAGCAATAGTGATTATGAACTCTACAAGAGAAGTTGTGTTTACAATGGAAAGTTTTGCCAGCTTGTGTTTAGTAAAGTTTATATTTACCACAAAATGCCACAGTGTATATCGCAGCATATAAACTCTTGAGTATTTTGAACTGTTACCTTCATACAGTGCTGACAGTTTTCTGCAAGGCTTAATATAAAACTGTTCAGCCAGCTGAAGTAAGATGCACTTGTCCATACTGTAACCCATACATAAGGCACTTAGAGTCATACTTTTCTTTCTACGACATACCTCATCATCTATGGTCACTGCTACACTCAATTTTATTTCAGACAGCTTTAACAGTGCATGTGAAGCGAGTCTGACAGTAGGCTTACAAGAAGCTCCCCATCCCCACAACTGCACTACCGCAAGTACCTCAAAATGCTCACATTCTTGGCAGGGTGAGCAGAGACACCCCCCAGCTTGAAGCCCGATTGCAGGACTGTTCAAGCTGCTGCTGCTGCAGCCAGACCTGGTGGCTGGTGCTGTTCAGGATGGGCATGGGCATTTTGCTGTTTGGATAGTCCCTGCATCACTAGGAGGCTATGGTTAGGCACCTCTCTGCCCCTGCTACTGTTTTGAATAGAGAGAAAGCTTCATGCTCTGGGATCGCACACCTGCCTGCCTGCATAAATACTAGATTAATGCACAAATGCCCAAGTCATTGACAGTGACGGGTTTTTTTGATGGGCATCCAAAATTACAGATGCTTTCTCAGATCATGCCAAACTCTTTTTCCACCTAACAGACAAGTATGGGTAGGCCCATTTCAGTATGTCTGATTGTCCTGGTTTCAGCTGGGACAGAGTTAATTTTCTTCCTGTAGCTGGTATAACGCTGTGTTTTGGATTTAGGATGAGAATAATGTTGATAACACACTGATGTTTTAGTTGCTGCTAAGTAGTGTTTATACTAGTCAAGGACTTTTCAGCTTCCCATGCTCTGCCAGGTGAACAAGAAGCTGGGAGGGGGCACAGGCAGGACAGCTGATCCCAACTGGCCACAGGGCTATTCCATACCATACGGCGTCACGCTCCGTATAGAAACTGGGGGGAGTTGGCCAGGGGGCAGCGATCGCTGCTCAGAGACAGGCTGGGCATCGGTCAGCAGGGGTTGAGCAATTGCATTGTGCATCACTTATTTTGTATATTCTATTATTACTATTACTATTGTTTTTCTTCCTCTGCTATCCTATTAAACTGCCTTTATCTCAACCCATGGGTTTTACTTTTTTTTCCTGGTTCTCTCCCCCATCCCACCATGGCAGCGGGGAGGGTGTGCGAGCGGCTGTGTGGTGCTTAGTTGCCAACTGGAGTTAAAGCACAACACTGATTTGTGACAGTACAGCAGGCAAGCAGCTAAAATCCCAGGTTCTTACCACAACCCCATGTGGGCTATGTGACAGTCCTGGGCCTGCCAAGTGTCATGGGAAATTGGGTGAACTTGCTCCATCAGGAGAGCTCAACATAGAAAAAAAGTGGCAAAATCATCACAAACGTGTAAATCCTCATTTTTTCTGAGCAACTTGGTGAAAATTTACATTAGTTCCTCTTTTATCTCTGCAAATTTACTCACTGCTCCTAATCTGGACTGGAGATGTTCCAGATAAGGTGTTTTTGTGTCCTACTTACCTGGTTGTGATTTAACCTAATGTCATATTGATGACCCAAAGGTGGAGTTACCGTAAAACATGAAGTGTTTTTCCTCATAATTTAGAAAAAAGAGTTTGGAAAATAAATTTGAATTTGTCATCAAAAATGAAAAAGAAATTCAAGACTCAACTGTGATTATTTTCCTTCCCTTCCAGCTTTCTGTTATGAAACACATTCACTATTTGTGAACTGCTCTGGTTAAAGGCAAGTCATGTAATTCCCGGAGAAGTATGATCTCAGGATATGAAAGACTCTAAAGTGAATCCAGGTGAAAAGTGAGGATTTGGGGGATGTGCTTTTGTATTTCTCCCCAACTTGCCAGTGTTTGTGGAATATGCCTAGGTGCTTCTTGCGCCTGTGTGTTTTCTGAACTGGGGCCACAGCAGAAGCAGCAAACTTGCAACAGAAAACCTGCCTGAGCATACAGGTGATTACATGACATATTAGAATTTTTTAGATAGATTTTGAGCCTTATGCCCAATATTTTCTTCCTATGTGTTTTTTTTGTTTGTTTGTTTTGTTTTGTTTTGTTTTTTAATATTACCACAACCCTGATTAAAAATACCAGGGTCACAAATGATGGTTTGCCAGTTATGCCTCCTACTGCTAGCATTTCTGCTCACTTTGCAGTTTGTTAAGTATGAGGAAATGCACTGCTGCTTCTCTGAGTGAGGAACTTTGCTGATATATTGGAACATTTTGTGTGCATGTGAGATGGGTATTGCTGAGTGCAGCCTATGAGATATATACCGTGGCAGATCTCTTGACTTAAAACTGGTCTCCAGGTAGAGAAGAACTGATGGGCTATGCTGCTATCCCTTTTGTGCTGGGTCTTTAGAAAGTTGGAACATTCCTACATTCCCCATATTAACACAGTCCTATTCTTTCATGTAACTTCATGTTGAAGCGACAAATTTGGAGATGATAAAGTGGTTATGAATTTTGACATAATTGCCTTTACATTACCTATGGTTCTCCAACATTCTGTCAGCTGCAAAGTATGTGCAGGTGCTACTGCTTTTTAGCCCAAGACCATCTCATAGGAACACACACCTCTGTAACCCCACAGATCATTTACGGTGTTTCTTTCATAGTGGTATTTCCACAGATCTCCTCTGGCAGGCTTAGAGGGCAGCAGGGCTGTTTGCTCTCCAGCTTTAAGCTGCCACGCTCAAATTACACTCACTCTACATTCTTTATATTGCATCCCTCTAAAGTGGCAGTTTGATTTTAAACTAGTGGTGTTAATTTTAGATTTTGGCTGCATTGGATGCTTTCTCCTTTGGCTGTTGCCTTCACAGATATCACAGGAAAACATAGTTTTCATTATCTTATATTGACTCGGTGGGGGACAGGACTTTTGCTACTAGATTAAACATGCTCTGTCCTGAAATTTGTGTGATTCTCCTTTGTATGTATTAATATTTTGGGTTGTGGGTTTTGAGTTTTTTTTGGGTAATATTCCAGACTTGTTTAGTTTGACAGGTGTTGGACTTTTTATTTTTCTTACCTTTTCCCCCCTCACCTGTGTTTTGTGGTCTTTTTCCTTTCACATACTTATATCTCCATCCAGGAAAGCATCAAAATCCATGTGTGCACCACTCAGGTAGGTTCTTAAATCTAGCAGGCAGGTGCCTAGTTCTCGCTGAGGTCTTAGTCACCTACTGACACGCTTAAGCTTTTGTTTGTGTTCTTAAACAGCAACTTCTATTTAATTTTTCTGAGAGAGCTCCCCTTTCATTAACAAATTGTTTTATTTGGTAGATGAAATCACATACCCTTTAGTGGATGAAGGAGTGGCATTATAAATGACTGGTGAGAACTGAAACTTCTTGCTCTGCTTTACTGCTTTCATCAGTACTAAGTAAATGCAATAGCCAGGCTTGGTCACCCAGCCAGGTGCCTGATGTGGAGGGGAACAGGCATAGCACAGTTCACATCTATGTAGCTCATCTCTTCTCCCATCAAAGCAGCACGGTCCTGTCCCTACTGCTTATTGTGGTCATCCCTGGCTCACTGCAATTTCCAGAATGATGCTGGAAAATTGCCTCTGGGAGGGTTGGCTGGGTTGGGTCCTGTTATTACATCCACACTGGAGCAAGGGATTGCAAGAGTGTGCATGGCCCTCCAGGTAGGAGTATTTGATACCTGGATTGAAGGAAAGGTTGGATTCTGGATCCTGAGGCAGGTTGTTCAACATTCAGTACAAGACATTCGTGGTTTTAAAAGATTTTTTAAAAATCCAGCTCTGAATTTTTTAGCTCTTAGTTAACTTTATTAGAGTATTATTACAAGTAAATTGCTGAACTCACACTAAGCAAAATCTAATTAAAAGCATCAGAAGATTTTGTATAAGCTTTATAAGAAAGAGATCAGCGAGGATAAATTTACAATTACCGTGTTCCCATCCTAGTTTCACAGTCCCATTCATCCTGCTATTGCCTTCTTAGACAATATTTCAGCATAGCTAAAAGTCTTTGCAGTTTAATTAACTTACTTGGCCCACCCTGTCTAAGGCGTGAGTATGTTAGCGCAAGGGATGCAGACATGCTACTGCATGTCTGCAGAGATATAAGGCTTGTGTTGTGCAAAAGGAAGCAAAGAACAACTTGCTTCTGAGTGTAAACTGGAGCAGCTGTGGACTGCAGCAGCCACCTAGCCAGTTTAACTGGTTACATGCAGTTAGCATTCAGCATGAAAACCCATTCCTGACTTTCTTAGTAGGCTTTAAGAGGTAGTGAAGATGAGGTAGGATCCAGAGACAAAGCTGGAAGTACAGCAGGCAAAACAGAAGTGAGATGGAGATTAGCTTTCACATTTTGAGCATGATTTAGCATTCAAGAAAACTGTTTGTGCCATGTTTCGAGTGACTGACGAGGCTGCTTCACCCCAGTTGAGGGTGAAGGTGCCATCCTGCACACTGGGGCTTTGCAGGAACAAGGCCCCTGGCAGCAGCAGGCTTCAGCTGCCAGGGTTGCAGAGTGGAGCAGGGGCAGATCTGTGTAGGAAAGGAGAGGGGCTCAGCTACAGTGTTGCTGCCAGTATCCATTTCTTTCCATGCTTCATCCAAAAATCTCATTTATCTGAAGATATGAATGTTATCCAAGTGGTATAAATGGTTAGCTTTCAGTGCATCAATAATGTGGAGAAGACTGTTTATGAGCCGGTGTAATGTGAGGCTTGGAGGTGGCTGTGGAAAGTGTAGAGTTGCACAGGGACCACTGGCCTTTCTCTGTCCCCTGACAGTCACTGGGGGTTGTGTGAATGGAGGGCTACAGGTGTTTGCTCTTCTCTGCCTGACAGCTACAACCCAGGATGCTGCTGAATGGTGGCTTTCAATGGTCCTTTTCTAGGCACATGGTGTCCAACATTAAGAAACCACGGTGCTCATCACTTGTTAAGTATACTGATCCTGGTGTTACTCAGGTGTTCATATTCATACTTACCACTGCCTGAAAGGGAAAAAAATTGAAATAAATCCCACATAGTTTAAGTCTGTTAATCACTAATTGACATCTGATTGTCTGGGCTATTTGTCAGTAGGATGCAAAAGAGACACATCATCCCTGGCCTCTTTAAAATCACCGAGAGCTTTTAGAGGGAGGCAAAGGGGCAGGACAAGGCAAGAGGGTGCCTGGAGGAAAACTGGGTGGTTTGATAAGCATTCCTCTCCCACCATGGTGTAGCAACAGCAGCTCTGCCTCGCTTTGGAGGGGATGATATTTTAATGCCTGCCAGCTCAGGCTTTGGCTTTTACTGCTGCTGCCTGTGTCCTGGGAGGGTGTGAGGAGCAGGAGACATGTATGGAGTTTGTACCGTCTCTGTGAGAGCTGCAGAATAGGGCAGAGTGTGAGGAGCTGCTCTGGGCCACTGAGGTCCGGGAGCAGAGAGCTGGCACGCATGGTCTGCAAGTCGGCAGCGTGAGAGCTGAGGTGTCTTCTCACTGCAACTTCTGCTCAGAGTCTCACCCAGCAGAAGAACTCACTCTGAAATATCTTGCTGTGGGAAGGCAGGACATTGCCTGCTGGGTGTTAGCAAATGGGTGCTCCTTACAGGGAGCAACTTTTGAAAGCTACTCCTTCCCCCACCCTGTTGATCCAGATTTGCTCCACTGGGCCAGTGAGGGGGATCAAGAGGAGAAGCAAGAGCACAAGGGGGAAATGCAGACACCTTTTCCTGTGAGCAGTGATTTAATGCATGAAAAGCCAGCTGATAAACCCTTTCCTGTGGCACCAGGGAAAGCTTCTCTCGTGACCCTCTCACCGACCCCTTCTGCATAAAAACTTTTCTTTTTCCTGCACTATATTAAACATTGCATATTTAGCCAAGCCTTGCCTAAAGTCTGAGCCAGAACAAGGGCAGGGATTTCTCCAGGAAAAATGGGAATCCCTTTTTAACATATTTGTTGCTCATGTGAAGTGTAAGCCATCTCAGGGAGCGGGGAGGCAGAAGGGCATGAACAGCAGCAATACGGTCTTTAGCAGGTGTTGGGGAGAGCAGAATCTAATGAGAATCATAGAAACACTTGAAAGCTTTTTAACTCCATACAGGATTTGCAGGAGCTGTTGATAGGAAACAGTAGTGACCCAACTGACAGTTAAAGAGATGAAAGGAAGCCCTTTGGATTAAATAAGATTTAGGAAATAAAAGGATTAGTGCTAGACAAAAGGTAGTTTTCGGGGTTTATTTAACCAGTGCAGCGTGGCATGATGGGATGTGGGGCATCAGAAAGGTGATGAAAGACAAAATAAAAAGATGAATGTGGGAGGTAGTAGGGAGGCAAAGAATCAGCACAACATCTCCAAAAACCCTTCACAAATCTTCTTATAATTGAAAATGGCACAAAAAAAAAGTAGTTTTCATTAGCAAGCCCAGCTTCTTTACATAGTAACAAGAAGTGTTACAATGACGAGAAATCTCCTGTGATGGGGCTGTCAGCTCAAATCCCTGCCACAGGAGAGAAAAGCCCATGTTGTGAGCCTACTTGCACTTATAGGGTAGATGTCTGATGAAGTAAAATCAGATTTATGTAAAACTATCACTCTATTAGATTCATAATTCATTGTGCTTTCAAGTGGGGGCTGCTGAAAGACCATTCTTGCTTGCGAGAACGCCATTTGGAGGTCTCTAATAAAGTTTATGGTAGTCATAGAAATTAGGGGTATGCACGGGTTGGCAGAGACATAGAACTCCTCCAGGCAGCATCTGTCACGGGAACATTTCATCTTGTAGCTGAAAAAACAGGACTGATAAGTTTCTAGAGATCAACTTCTCAACTTCTGCCCGAATCGCCTGTAAGTGACCATTTGTACTATTAGGGAAGTATAGAAAAAAATGATGCAGTAAAGAATTTGAGCCAAATGGATCAGTTATTCACTTAACAGACTCCTCCAAAGTCTGCTGAAGACAGTAGAGTGGCTACCAGCAGGTTTGGCTCAGACCTTAAGACCTTTTTTGTTTTACAAAAAAATCAGCGTGTTATCAGCATTGTTCTCATACTAAGTCCAAAACACAGCACTATAGCAGCTACTAGGAAGAAAATGAACTTTGAATTAAGCTGAAACCAGGACACAGCATAGTCAGGCAATTGTGGATGCTCTGGGCTTCTAGCAAGTGCTATGTGGAGAAAACACCTCCTCTGTTCCAAAGATGCTGTTATTCCAATCTCCAGGATAGTTCTGAACCTCCCTAGTGTAATAGGCTATCAGAAGAAGAACAAACGAACCTTTTTCCCCCCTTCAAGACTCCAAAGTGAGATTAGATTCTTGTCTAGATGCAAAAGAAAATGTACTTTGTGGCCTCATTTTACCAATAGGAAGATTTGGTGACAATCATAGATAATTATGACTGGACTAGGAAGGTTTATAATGCTTGGTGGATGTTCAGATTGAAGTAATCCAGATTTCTTCTGCCAGGGTTTCTGGAAAGGCATTAGCATAGAAATGCTTCTTCAGACAATATTTTCACTTGTTCTGTTGTCATACAGGAATGCTAACAGGGTTAACAAATAGCTAACAGGGTTAACAAAAAATTTAAAAAGTTAGGAAATGCCTTTATTTAAGTTTCTTGGGAACCTTTTACATGATACTTTGTGGTTTGGTCCCTAGGATGGCCCAGAGTAGATTTTTCATTGAACTCTGACCTGAATAAGAAATCTAGATATAAATAATAATTTAAATTTTATTTTTGATTGCTTTGTATCTATTATACTGCTCTGTATAAAGAGATGTGTGTTCCAGTTTGTTGGCTGTGGATGGAAATGGAAGCTTGACTGAAAATTTACAGAGAGCGCCTAAGAGACATTTTATATGTCCAGTAAAATGGCCTTCAATATACTGACTATGTAAGAAAATCTTAATTTTTTTTTCATTAAAATTACCCCTTTCATTTATTTTATTATTGGTTTTGTCCAGTCAAATGGAAGCAGTTAAAACCTTTTTTTCCTTAATAAGCTGGTCACCACATTATTAATAAAAAAATAATATGGTCCCCATGCAGACATGATTTTCAAAGGTACTTAGATGTCTGTTTGGATTTTCCAAAACACCTAGCTGGATGAAGTGTCTAATAACTCACATGTCAGGGAGTATAAGTCAGCATCTGTAAGTGCTTAGGTACCCTTGAAATTGGGGGTTTCAAAGTTTGCTTTAAATAACTTGCCTGCAGCCCCGGACTCCTTGACTGTGTCTTCCCATTTCCAAAGAAATGCAGTCAAGTCCACATGGCAGAAGTGTCACTCTTGGACCACCCAGCAGCAGACATCCTTCCTGGCCTCCGAGCTCTGCAGCCTTGTTTGTGCCATGTCCTTGGTTTTGAGGGCTTGAATTTACAGCCCAAACAGATGTCCTATAACAGCAGGCTTTGTTCACAGGCACTTCAGGAGGTAGGTGGGTTTTCTGGCTTGGTTGATTTATTTTCCCCCCTCATTTTAAATCATGATGTATACTCACCAAATCCTGTTGCAGGGCACCCAGGTGACATCCAGGAGACACTTGTGGACTTCCTTTTTCTCCCAGGCCTTCCTTTCCCAGAGCAGATAAATTGGTTAAGTTTAAGCAGGTTTTCATGAGCATAGTAAATGCCAGGAAATTCTAGTGCAGGTTATTTCAAATCCTCCCCTTTCAGAGTTTCATATCCTTCTTCCAGGGCATGAGGACGGTACTGCAGATATCTGCTTGTCTAATGGAGATCCCTGGAACTTCACAATGGCTAATTTTGCAGTGGATGTATTCATTGCCATTGGGGTTTCTGTTTGGTTTTGAATCTCAAATCAATTATCTGTCATGGGAGATGTTTTCTTGGATGAGTAACATTTGGAAAATGTGTTTTAAAAAAGAGAGAATGAGGGTATTAATAAAGGGAAGTTTGAGGCATCATATTAAACAGTGCCACTATACTGCCTATAGGTAGTACATGGATGATTGCTTTACCCATTATTTCAGAACATCCTGGAACACTAATTTTTATATAAATGCCCTTTTATGATAATTCATTCCAAACTTTGAAAAGGTTCCATCATTACTTTCTTTTAAAAGTACAGTTAATTTGAGTGTGCTTCTGCACTGCCGTCTTCTCTCATTTTTATCTCCCTTTCAATTAGAGGGGTAGAAATGCTGAAATATTGTTGTGGTGGACCTGAAATTCCTAAACCAGACCATACCATACCAGGGGTTTCAGGAGAACAGAAACCCCTTTTGTCCTGAGCCATGACAGAATACTTTTCTGTTGTCCAAATGTCTCCCTGGGGACAGCTTTCACGCGTAAACAATTTTTCCTCACTAGCAACAGGGGTTTACCTGGCAATTCCTGCTCTCTGTATCCTCCTACCAGCTCCCCTGACCCAACTGCTGCTGCTAATGTAAGCTTAAAGGAGCTCACCCTCCTCAGATACTATCCGATACCTTTCTTTCAGCCCCAAAATGAAATTGCCAGAACAAGGAACAGACTGTTCCATGCTAATCGCATATTATAAATAGCCACAAAATAAGACAGCTAAGGAAAATGCATGTGTTTTTTCTTATCTCTGGTTTATTCATTCTCCAAACACACTTTTTCTCCAGGTGATACACGTGGTTTAAGCTTAGAAAACTACTGATGTCAGCTTGGGAAGCTATAGGGCATAAACTATATGACTTCAGACTTGATCTTAAAGGTCTTTTCCACCCTAAATGATTCTATGACTCTATGATTCTCTTCCTGTCTGTTTTTGTTTGTAGACATTATATATGAAAATGATTTTTTCTTTTTTCTTTTTTTTTTTTTAATGTTCTGCTGTGGTAAGCAGCAGCAGGGTGGAATGCTGAAATCCCAGCTCAGATCAGCTGGCTCTGTATGTAACGGCATCGGATGAAGCTTGCTGAACTCAGACCCTCTCTTACATGAGGTCATTGTGTTGATTGTCTGAGGCATCTGGTCAGCTTTGATGTGAGCTGCAATATTTCTATGATCTCAGCCTAGAAATAAGCTGATGGCCCCAGACTCAGCAGTGGTTAAACATGAATATAAACAAAGTGGAGATTTGCTTTGTGCCAGACGAGGTCACTTTCAAGTGTACCCACAAAATCATGGAAAATTGATATCTTTGATTTATTGCAAATATGTAATGGTACCAAAAAAAAGCAGTATTCCAATCAAAATAATATTTAATGCTTACCAACTTACATACCTTGACTCTGTGATTTCAGTCTGCGGAACAGATCAGACAGTAACTCTGTAAATACAGTTAGAAGGCTTTGAATGTGTTGTCAGCTTCATTTCTTACAGATTGAAGAGTTTCTGCACTACCTATTTCAGACCTTCATTTTAATTTTTTTTCCTTGATTAAGTCACTGAAGTCAACTTCATGGGGCATTAGGTCATGTATCAAATGTGTATATATAACTGGATGGACACATTTCATTTTTTTTTGGTCCTTGTGGGTATTTATTATGTGTAAACTATCAGCAGTTCTTAAGTGACTGAAGCATTCAACTGACGCATTTTGGGGAGCAGATGGTTTGTCTGCAACCACTGAAGGATGGTATCCTATGTTTTATGTTTTCAAATCAAGGGAAAGGGAAAATGTAACCTTACATAAAAGACGGTGGCATGGAAGGGATTGCTTAAAAGTTCCTAAGTACTGTAATCAGTAAATTATACCAAACTGGGCACATCAGAGGGAGTATGGGAAGCTTCTGTGGTGGTGCAGAGGAAGGAGGAATGATTTTTTTAAAGACAAAGAGACATATGAACTGCTTTAGCAGTCAACTTGAACAGTCAAGCCTATTCCTTGGCCTAAGTCTAAGCTGAACATAAAGCCGTAACCTTTGAAGAGGGGCTTGGTTTACTTCTCTGTGTCTCTGTGCTCTGTGGGGAGCTGAGCAGCACATTCTAGCACTGCTTTGATGTTTAGCAATTGGGTTTATTTTTTAGTGTTTTGATTAAGCTTCACAAAGTCTTGAAGATTCCCTTTGGCACTGCAGTTGTTGAAGAGGAAACTTGAAAGGTGGGCTCGAGCTGAAACCTGCTGAAGCTGCTTCCCTGTGCATCAACCATAGGAGAAGAGACCTTTTGGGGAGCAATTCTTCCAAATGATAATGCAAAGCTATGAAGCTGTCAGTGCAACCCCTGAAAATCAAGACAGTTTTGAGATAGTAATGTGTTCACTGTAACAGGTAATGGGAACATTACATATGGTCTTCTTCAGGATGTCACACACTTTTCCTCTTTTCTAATTCTGCAGAGACTTGGCACCTCTGTGTGATGAAATCCATATACTAGCTGTGGTTACAGGGCTGAGCAAAACACAGAACAGATGAAGAGATACAGGTCAGTATGTACATCTATAGCTGTTTGCCAAGATGACACAGATCCAGAGGAATGCTTGAATATCATCCAGAAATTGTCATTCCTGAATATACATCCACTGAGATGACCCTAGAGAATATACACCTGGGTTTTACTTAACCAATTGCAGAAGAGATGCCAGCTCAAGAGTCCTGAGACACTGCAAAATTTTCAGACAGGTCAATGCTGTTGCTAAAATTTCCTGGGATTTGGGGTACAATGGGCTGTATTTTTAATTTTATTTAAAAAAACCCAACAAAAACAAAACACTCTGCCCTAAGAAAGAGAGCAGAAAGTGTACAATATTACTTCAGCTTTAGCACTGTGATGAACAGGCTACTTCTTGGTTTTTTCCACTTGTTTGTTTTTGTTTTTATCTTGCATAAGCAATAGATAATTTTTAGAAGTGATTTTTCCAATGAATGATATTCTCTGCAGCCAGTATGCCCTTTAACTGGAGGATGATGCTTATGGAGGGAAATCCCCTCTGGTTTCTGAGATAAACAGTGCAAGATTTTGTCTCCATATTGACTGACTTCAAACTGGGAGGATAAAACTGTGTGTAGTAAGCAAAAGTATTTCTACTCAGGTCCGTGGGAATATTTCACTGCTTAGGACCTATATGGTAAAAAAATATTTGATGTTTAGTCTAAATTTCGCCTTTCTTAGAGTTGTCATTATTTCTAGCTGTTGCTCTTTTACTAACCTAACTTGTTATTCTTCTGCTAGCTGTTTATTTCTAACAGATGCTTGTAGCCAGTTAACATATGTCCCTTCAGTCATTGCTCAGCTAAGCTGTACACACAGCAGTTACTCATTTCAATTTTTTTCCCCAGATGAACCCCCTCTTCAGCTACTTAACATTTTCTTTGGTTTCTTATGGCTTCTAATAAGTCTACAGTTCTGCAGAGCTGACTGAAGTATCCTGGGAGTGGCAATTTGGTTCAATAAATAAATAAATAAATAAACCCACAATCTTTTTTTAATTAAAGCTATTTATTATTTTCAGTGTTGTAGCTCGTGGGGCCTCATTGTTCTGGAAAGATGCATAACAAAATGAGAGGCCATGCTCTGTGGAGCTATTGCTTCTGCAAGGAACGTCTTCTAAAAGGAAAAAACCCAACAAACCAAACCTGATGACGTGCTCTACAGAAGAATAGCCACTGCCAAAATTGTCTGGGTACCTGGTGGCATTCTACAGGTGCAATGCCTCTCTCTTTTCTTGGTTTTGTTTTTTTTTTCCCCCCCACCCCCTCCGCAGTCTTTGCTAAATGAGTTTTCCATGAATTAGTTCAGTAATTGTAGGTGTACTTGGGCTTCACTCCACAGGTTGTTTGTGGCTTTGTTTCATGTTGGGAGCCTCTACTTAGTTTAAAACTTGCAGTAGCTGGCAGCTTCTTGTCAAAACCAGTTGATGATGAATGCTGCTGTACTTGATGTGCTGCATGTGCCAAGGCGGACAGACTATTTCCAGACTGAGTCTGTGCACAGCAGTACAAAGCAAGCTCTGGTCTCATGCCTGGAGACTTCCTTGGAAAGTCCAAGGAAGACAAGGCATGGTGTGACCGCGGGAAGACCAGCCCCCTTGTCTCAGTGAGACCTGGGGCACCAGGAGGGTTCCTCTTCTTGCAGATGGGGATGGGAATGGTGGCTGCCCTTTTGGGATGGCAACAATATCAGCAAGAGCTGCTTCCCTAAGCAGCTGGTGTCCATCCTGTGGCACTGTGGGCAGCCACCTCAGTGGCCTGGGAGGTCTGCTGAGATGGAACAGGAGGTGAGGCTGCAGTTCTTTGTGCAACCTTGGAAGTGCTGCAAGCAGGTGTGGCTGGGTGAGCCTAACTGAGGACTCTGAAGGGTGTCTGTGCAAAGGGTGCAGTCAAGCTGAAGCCACGTGGGACTGACTTCAGTTTCTTCCTCTTGTGGCTGTGTTCACATGTGAAAAGGGTAACGTGGAGATTGGAGGAAGAACAGACCATAGATGAAAGCAACAATCTGTCTTAAAGGGCCTTTAAAAGAAAGTATGAATAAGTATCCAGTGTCGTTGAAAACAGCTAGGTAAGACACTTCCCAAGAACAAATGAGGGATGATTTCTTCTGTCATTGACATCAGTTACACATATGTGGATAATCATCACAGTCAGCAGCAGCCCTGCTGTAATCCACAGGGCCACTGGAGGAAGAAAACTCTTGGGTGATGCTTCCAAGCAGTCAGTTGTGTTTTGTTCTCCAAACACACCTAGACAAAGGATCACTGATACCCCAAATGTAGGAATTGTGCAGTCTCCATGTATAACATACTTTTCCAGGAATTTAAAGGTTGCTTTTGAGCAGCTCCTGTTAGCTGTAATTATTTCCTCCCATGGGAAGAGTGAGGTGGGCATTCGCACCCAAGTAGTGCTGCTATTTCAGCATTAAGTAGGGAAAGGCACAGGAGAATGTTGAGAAACAAAGCTGCAATTTTCTCCAGCATTTTGCTGTCTCCCTTCATTGAATGTCTGGGAGAAGTAAACAAGACCTGATGCATTTATATTGAAAACAGTTTTGGCAAAGTTGGAATCTCTCAGCTGCAGATACTGGAGGTAGACACGGTGCTTCACATTTCTGGTCTACTGCATACACAGGGCTTCATCTGCCCTCAGTCCCAGTGCTGCTTCAGCTCTCAGATCATTAGGTTCATTTTGCTCAGCCTTCAGCAATGTGGCTCCCAGATGTGTTTTCCGGCATTTCGTTTATAACTGTGAGGAATCTATAGCATCCAGTCACCCCTGTGTCTGTCTTTTTTTTTTCCTGGCATTGAAGTTCTTTGAACAGGACATTCCTATTAACATCAACAGTCAAAAAATGAAAGAAAACCAAAAAACCCTGTCAGGTTTTCATTCTCACCAGGAAGGTCTTTAAGGTAGAACTTCAACACACACTTTTGTAGAAATATTTGCTGGTAAAGCTTTGGGGTTTTTTTTGTTCATCATTATGATATCTTACATTTTTTTCAGTGTTCAGCTTTGTCAGTATTGGTATGAGTGTTGTAGCTACAATAGTTTTGGGATGTAAATGGTTTATTTTATTATACCAACTTATGAAGCTGAAAAAAAATGAGCTGGAGGAAGACTTGTATGCCTGAAAGCTTGTCTGCTTTCTCCAGCTATATGGACTTGAAAGATATTATCTCTCTTGCAAATCTTGCCTTCCTTTGTAAGCATGTGGTTGGATAATTATCTTCAACTATTGCTTGGATAAATGGTTTCTAAAGAATTTGGGCACACAAAATAGCCTTTGCTAAATCGTCTAAAGATGATTTCTTAAAAGAAGTGATTTTCTCTCTAAGTTCATTTCACAGAAACACAAAAATGCTTTTTGCTGTGTGTATTTCTAGGCCACTTTTTAAAGCGCATGATTTGTTCTTCTAAATTTTCACATGCAAAGTAAAAAATGCAGACACTTGTTTTTGTCTAAGTAATTTTGAAAAGGTGGCGCTATGTCTGACTTCAAAGTGCCTGGTAAATCTAGATCAGAAAGGCAATGAATTTGAAATATTAAATCATGCATCTCAGAGTACTGGGGAAAATTAAAAAGGGAGGCTGACTAAAAGAGCAGAAAAACATAGCTCAAGCAGGACTGTGGGAGTTTGAGTTGCTTTCTTTTTAAAATTGATTTTGTTTCACTAGATCTTCCTATACCTCCTGCTGCAATGAGAAAATAGCTTCAGCACACTTTGCTTTTGCAGGCTTTGCATTTGCAGACTCACCAGCTGGATCCTGAAGGAGGCTCATGAACTTCACAGCAAGCAGCTAGTCTGATCTTGCCTGCACACAGTTTTAATTGCAGTATCTAACAATTGGTTTTGTACTCTAAAGCATAGAGTATATCACCTCTTCCAAAAGTATTGCTATTGATGATAATAACTTTGCGTATTTTCCATATCCATGTCCCAGTATTTAAATCCTGATTATGCCTCAGCCTCTCCAGCTTTTGGGACAGTGTGGTCCTCATTTTAATCCTGTGCTTTACAGAGAAACACTGTGTTTAGCTGCTTTGGATATTTAGCTGTGTTTTATTGCACTGACTGCAGAGTCCAGGACAGAATGAAGAAAGGTCCCATCCAATCTCCCCAGAATATGCCATATTTTATATACTTCCATCAAATCCCAGACTGCCCATAACCTTTATGTTAGTGATTCCAGGCTTTACAAACTTGCTTAACAGGAGAAGCTCTGCCTCTTGGCTAATCCTACTTCTACCCTGCAATGCCCTTGCTAAGATGATTATTCCTCACCTCTGTTATGAAGCCCAACGTTTCCTTTGCTCTTGGCTGCCATTGAATGAGAGGCTTTCTCCAAGCTCCCTGCCATGTCTCACACTTTCTGTCTTTGAACTGAAATGGTTGTCAGGGACCTGTCGGGTATAAGACCGGGTTATATTTAATTTTTTGCATTTAAAAAGGGTGCTTTTTCTGTTTTACATTTGGTTTTACCATTGTGTTTCTCACTTTCTTGACCTCATAGTCAGCTCTGCCCTGGTCCAAGCCCTAAATAACCAAATCACCTGTCAGTTCTGGCTGGTACCTTCCCCACTTTTTTAACAGATATTACAAAATATTTATTAAGCAGTGCACTAGTTCAAGGCTCTGGCTGATAACTGCTGCATTGAGAATTCATTACTTGATCCTACCCTTTTTCTTCCTAGCCTGTTTCAGATCTAGCAGCAATTCTCTGCCTTTCTCCCCATAAGTACATAACTTTTGTATGTCTCCTTGAAAAGATATTTCAGGTTGTGTCTCCACTGCACGCCAGGGCAGGACCCCAATCACCTTCAGGAGGATAACTTCTCAGGCTCACCAGTATGACCACTGTTATGAAGTGTTGCCTTCAGAAAGGCTGGAAGTCCAACAGTTGTAGTTTCAGACTTGCCCAGCGGTCAGCTGAAAAACATGCACAAAATCTTGCTAAAAAAAACCATCAAAAATTCAGTTTATTATTAAAAAACAATGCTTCATGAATTATTGAATTTCCATAGGAAATACTGAACCCCAATTCTGAAGCATTTAATGATTTAAAAGATTGGAATATGCCATGGCAGGACCTCATGAGATTTCTAGTTCTGGAGCCTCAAGTCATTATTCTGTCATATGGGTAATGTAGACGGAGACCGCCAGAATTAATTTAATCTTTTACAATAGGTAACCCAATCAAACAGGTGCGAAATGGATCTCCTGCCATTTGTAAACTTAGACAAAAATCTTGGACACCGGACATGTTGGCCCATGTAACCCACATATTTTCCCTGGGTTCAATCTTGTGTATTGACATTATCATCACGGGAAATACCGTGGTTACTATTACCAGTGTCACCAGGAGGGGCCTCATTTTTGTTGGTCGTTCCTGAAGATGTTATTGCAGGTTTGGTCCACCGACTAGGTACCCACAATGGTCCAGTATCTGTGGAGACACAACTATATCCACGCCCATTAAATAAGAGGGGAGAAGGGCCGTCCCATAACCCTGACTTAGGATCCCTATAAAAAATTTGTATTTCAGGTACAGCTTGCATCTTTATTTTGCTGTGATGAATTACTATAGGTGGCTGCTCTAAATCCCCCACTAAACTCAAAAAGTTCAACAACCTCCATTTTCCTGACCTTTTAGGGATAACAAAAATAGGGCTATTCCATGGGCTAATCGAGGGCTGTATATGTCTAGCTTCCAATTGTTCTTTCACCAGTTGGTGTGCAATTTTCANAGGACTATGAGGAATTCCTGTTACATGTCGGATTCCCTATTTTTGCAGTCTAACTTTTTCCCCCACATAA
>VZTL01057457.1:46146-95244 GCA_013400535.1 Scopus umbretta | reverse complement strand
TACAGTGGGAATTTTTGTTTCAAAGCTACCCCAGGGTCAAAAGAGAAATTGTGACTAGAGGATCGAAGCAGCACTGAAAATATAATCCTGAAACAAACAAAAACTGGTAAAATTTTGCAAAATGGCAATTTTCAAGCTGTGCCTTCCAAAAAAAAAAAAAAAAAATCAAACTGCATTAAATCTAAAAAAACCCCCTATACCGTAAATCTAAACCCAATAAAAAGCATTCCTTAGTATGCTGTTGTGATGGTGTGAAGTCTAAGCTTCTGAAGACAGGCTTCTTCAGGCTGCAGCAGCCCGGTGCAGTCCAGGTCTCTGCCTGCAGAGCAGACAGCTCCGTTCCCCACCAACTCAGACATCCTTCCACGTTCCACAACACACCACATCACCCGCTGAGGAATGACCACAGGGGTAACGAACAGGAAAAGAGAAGCATATTACACAAAAACTAAACCAGCCAACTTTGGATTAATGTAAAATTTCCCTGCAAGTTACTTCTGAAGGGAAAGCAGCAGACAGTTGCCAACAGGAACTATTAAAAAATTTTAAAAAGTCTAACCATCAACAAAAAACACCTCTATAATAGGGAAAGTTTTACAAAAAGTAATTTTAAAATGCTACAGAAAGGATGAGAGAAAACAAGAACTAAGTTCAATCATCAGGTACGCATTCTGGTATTCCTCTTTCCAGTCAAGTAATTCCTAAGTCGAAGCTATCAATCACCATTCACTCCGATAAAAGCCAAAGTGCATGGAAAGCAAGGACCCCCCAGCACACCTCCTCCCTCTGACATCCCTGGTATTACTCAGAATTGCTGGGACAGAGGAGCTATGTGTTTCCTGTTTATCTTTTTAAACTGGAAGTGGTTTCCAAGTAAGCAGCACGGATTCAGCATCCAGAAACTTTATGCCTCTCCTCCTTTCAATACTAAATCTGTATCTATTTACTGGTCGATAGCCCTGGCAACATTTGGTACAGCTACATTCATTCTGCTTTTAGTACAGCCTGGAATGGACAATCTTAATAATGCTACAGAAACAGAATCAAATCAATAATTCACTTTGCCTGGAGGAGCTTCCCTCCCTCCCTCCTCCTCGACCCCGCAGATTCCAGCTGTCTGCAGAAAAGCCAGAACTCATGAGAAAGGCTTTCAATCTGCAGCTCATCGGGGTCACACAAACAAACCGAGAGAGGAAGGAAAGCAGTCGCTGTCATCGCTGGACAGGGAAAGGCAAAGCCTAGAGAGCCACCCCAAACTTTTACTACAATGAGAATGAGAACAGAAAAATCAGTTGAACTTAAAAAGACCCAAACACTGGCAATCTCCATGACACGGCCAGCTTTCCAGGGGTCTGTCATGTCAGCTGACAGCTTATGCAAGACTGTATCTGTGAAAAAGCCAAAGAAATTCAGCCTGCTATTCAGTTCCAAATAAAGATGGGAAACAGGCTCTTTTAGCTGAGCCATCATTTCAACCGAAATACCATCTTTCCCTATGTATGTGCATCAGTCAATATTACTGAACTTCCATATTCTTCACTGCAAATTCAAAGGCTGCCGTTAAAGGCAGAATTCAGTATTTTGCAGCAAAAGGAAGCCACATACCTAATAAATTCAGTCCCAACTTGGACAGAGTTGCACTCCTTTACTTCAGGCCTGCTTTATCCCGGGGGAAATCAGTTCTAGCTTACCTTTACCTGAAACATTTCACCCCAGAACACTGCATGACTGTATTATAGACTACACTGATCAGGTACCCAGAACAGAAGGAGTCGTGCCGTCGTACTGAACTTGGTAAAACTAGATCTTCAGAACTGGTTTCTCCTTCCCTTTCTTGTTTCAGGGCTGCGAACGTGCTTTGCCACAGGATGTCAGAACCGCAACCACGGCTCAGAAGAGAAGTGCAAGGCCAGCGCAGGATCCTGAATTCAGCCCTTGCAACGTTACCGAGCTTTGCCTCAGAAAATTTACTCTGCCTGTGTTATTTCAGTGTGCTGGCCATACACTTACACTTCACTTTTCATCTACAACTGGGGAGCTGCATCAAATTTAAACAAACTACTGTTTGGGGTTAGAGGAGATTAAAACCCATTCCCCAAGAGAATGACCAACCAACTGCAGAAGGGGGACTGCATACTGGGTAAAATCTCCTTTAACTTTTTGAATATTAAAATGGATTAGGGCTTATCGTTTGATATTCCACCATAGCTTGATTTTTCTTTCAGAGTGTATTTTCATATTAAGTCACAGAAATAAAAGATGTTTTTAAACTCTGTACTTACTTGCTGCTTCCACCATCAACAAAAGGATTCCAATGTGAAGCAAAGTCAGTGCCAGCTGCCACAACCTGAAGATGCAGAAATTTTAATTTCTTTTCCCACACTGTCAAACTAATGTACCTTATCCGCAGCCCATGAAGAGGCCTGGGAGATTCCGAAGCCCTTGCAGAATTGACACCTAAGCAGTAAAATGAAACTCCAAAGTGAAATAATGTTTTACAATCTAATTATAAAACAACTATTGAAAAGCTATCTTCTTCTTAGACTCAGACTTAAAAGCAGCACCTAGAAATGGTGTAACACCAGTATCAAGTGGCAATAAGTAACACAAAAGCAAAAATTCATGGTGAAAACTCGTATTTTCAACTCAGGGCACTTCCAAGACACTCCTCCAGCAAGAGAACATACTGCAGCCACCTCCAAACTCATAGAAGATGCCATCAGCAGAGGCTCGGAGCATTCCTGTCACTAGACTTGGCACCGAGGGGACCTCACCAGTAACAACATGTACAGATCTAATCAGTCACACTCAAAAAAAATATGAACTCAAACCTACCTGGGGAACGGAGTACGGCTGTAAAAAACAGGAATGGGATTTTTCTGGAGTGCCGAGCACTGATGTCTCCAAATCAAAATTAACGGCAGCTGTTGCTATTCACAACACTTATTAAAAAATGGAGCCCTTGTGTACAGAGGCACACACTAATCCCAAAGAACGTTAATTAGCTGATCTGCAGTAAACTGCTGAGGGCTGGAACAAACAGCAGCAGCTCACAGGGGGCAAAACTGGCTGTGTGCAAGCTGGCGGCCTTCCAAGAAACAAGCAGCAAATAAACCCTGATGATGGGAAGATCAGGGGCTCAAACGCAGAACAGCCTCCTAACATTATCAAATTAACAGGCACATGTCATTTTTTTCATCTGAGCTTGACTCCACACAAAACATGGAGGGCAATTCATTTTCTTAAAAATGTGAAAATTGTCTGGGGACCAAGCGTGGTCTTCTCATGACTTTATACTTGAGAGACATATTAGTTGAACCACAAAACAATGAAGACACTACAATTTTAATAAATGAAGGAAAACCCAAACTTGTCCTTACCATTTCATCCCGAGCTTCTGTTTCCTTCCGTAGAGGGGGCTCAAACTGCAGCTTATCAACTGCAAAACATTATGTTTTCAAATTTAATACACACAACATTATACTAGTGCCCTTTCAATGCTTAATACAGTGAAACACATGTTGTAACAGATCGAAATCTTATGTACACAACACTTAATTTGCTATAAAATGTGACCATCACTTAAATATCAGCGTTATCATCTAACTGCTTAAATTTGCAAATATGAAACCCACAAGAAAGAAACAGACTGAAAGCAAATACCAATTCATTATATGGAAGTACACAGAAACATAACTGCATAACCATGTGTTACTTTTAATGCATGTGAAAGAGAAGAACAAGGCTTTTTAACAGCAAGCTTCCTGAAAGTGTGATGTATGTGATGCAGATGAGCAGACAGCATTTACACTACAAATGACATTTGTCCAAGCCTGGAGAAAGATCGTTTCTACCCTCAAAATTTCAACTTAGATCCAACTGACTAGTGTATTAATATTGTTTTTAAAGGAAAATAAAATTTTAAAAGAAAAAAAATTAACATTTTAAAAGAAAATTAAAAGAAAATGCATTATGTTAACATGCACCCAGGTCAGGACAGCTATTGCAATCACAAGCGCTCCATCAGGGTCAAGAAAAGGTTTCACTTGCTAACTTGAAACAATGTGCAGACAAACGTGAAATGCTACATTTTTTCTGTATTTTCTCATCACACCATGACACCGGATGCACTCGTGTGAAAAGACGCCCGCCCAGTTACCAGCTCGCTCTCATTTTTTTGACGTTTGCACGTTATTCGTGTTTTTGCTCTTTTAAGTAAGGCTGCATGGTCTGACAGAAATCACAGAGCTGAACGGCTACGCTGGTCATGCAAGGTTTCCACATAAACATTACGATGCAGCAATGAGATGGAACGAAACAGCAGAAAAATATGCAAGTTTTCATTTTGGCTTTGGAAAATATTATTGAAGATTCATGTGTATGTGTTGTTTCTTCTGGTTTTGTTTCTCAAATGCGCCAACAGCAGAAGAGACTTTCCAGAGTACACAAGAAAAGAATGACACTGACATCCTCAATCGGTAGAAGCAAACCAACACCACAAAATGGGCAAAGCACATCAGGAACTTACAGTTTATCTCGGATGCCGTTCTTTCTGCCCTAATGTTCCTGTTCGTAGAACGAATTGTATGGCGGATAACAGAGTGAGGCTGCAAGGGTTATAAACGGAAAAGCTGAGAAAAGTCGCGTGGCTTTCTGATGGATCTCAATCAACAATCAAACCAACAAGGAGAAAGAATAGCTGTTGCAGTCACACATTGCAACGTGCACTGCCTTTGTCCTAGCCTTGCACAGCCCGTGCACAGGATCCTTCCATACACCCACAGTGTAAGCGCAACAAGCACTGCGGCAATATTTCCTGGCTTCTCCCGCATGGTAACTCTAAAACTGGAGCTCTAAAAATGCTGGGGCAGTGCCCTCATTACGCTGCAATCTTACATTCCCAAAGCAAAGCAGGATGTTTAAACCGTAGTTTTACGTAAAGACATAAAATAAAAGATGTTCTCACCTCAAAATCATCATCATCAACTTCACTGTAGTGTGTATGGTTGTCAGGATTATTAACTTTGTCCAACAGCTCAACTGCTAAAGATCTGGAAAGACCAGGCTGCCCTACAAAGCTATGCTAGAACCACAGAAAAAGAACAAGTTATAATATGCAAATGATATGCAACTTTCATTAATAAACATCCAGTAGAGAATGTTACTGAATTTTGCCTGCTTTCCGGGGGCTTGAGTATTTCTTTAATGACTCCTTAATGGCTAAACTTTCCAACCCCTCTGTCAGTGTGGAAATGCCACACTTTTGGCCACTTGTAAATTGGAGTTTAAACTCCGAGTCAAACAATCAATTACACCTGAGCTACATTTTTTTATATAAGTAGTTCAGTCTAAGTTTAGGAAGGCAGAAATAGATATGTGAACAACTGCTAAATATGTCCGTTGTCTATTTGGGTGACAGGAAGGGTCAATGCCTACGCAGCTGTATCTAAGAGGCTGAGACACCCACTCGCAGAAAGGACAAGGCTGAAGACAGAACATGAAGCAAATTTCTGTAATTGTTCCTACCAAAAATTGTATAAAAGTCTTGCTACTGAACAAAATCTTGCTACTTCCTACAGCTGACCAATGCCTCTTTCCTTCAGATTTCACCACCCATGTTGTAAGATCAGAGAAAGAAAATTGTTCCAGTTTGGTTTCCTATTGATCTGTTGGTCATTTGAAGCAAGAGATCTCTTATTAATGTCACTAGAAGTTCCAAGTCACTTACAGAAAGGAGTCTGTCCGCTGTTGGTCTCTTCTTTGGATTTTTTGTAAGTGCTATTTTGACAAAATTATGGAATGTTGATGACCTTAAAGAAAAATGAGGTTTTATGCTTAATTTTTCAAGCAGATATTTTTGATTTTAACACAGTTACTAAACAGATTACAAAAGGCTGTACTAAATTACAATGTCGTCCAGGTACCTCATCTCAGGTTTGAATAATTACATTTACAAGTTAACAAAATAGGAAAAAAAACATTTGATTCATGGAACTTGCATGGAAATGTTTCAGTACAGAAAATAAACCAAACACATATGGTGTTATTTCAACTTTTTCCAGTTTCAATTGTTTATGGAATTAGGTAGCAGAAATAAAAATTGTGGATTATGTACCCTCAAAATCTAGGCAAACCTACAAATTCCACAGTTCTTGGCTACAGGCGGGAAAATAAAATACAAAGTTCTAGACAGAGACTCAACTTACTCTTTAAAGTGCTTTTTTGCTATTTTCAGAACAACTTAGGTGACTGTCGTATCACCCCTTTTTATACCCGAATTATGACTTGATGTTTTGACTGGACCTATAACTTTTCAAGCATTTTTCTCACAATTGCATTTGCATTCGTATGCCTCTCTGGGGACAATATTAGCCCAAGTCTGCTTGCTTTCAAATCACATTACAAAACATATTTCCTCTCCTAGTCTGGGCACCTGAGAAGGTAGCACTGGAGAAGTAAAGCGCATTGGCCGGGGTTACACTGAGCAGTTTCAATATAGGAAACATGCACTTAGAAGTGCTTTCTCCCTTCCTCTAGCACACATCTGCCCACCCAAACACCTCAATATAAAAAGATTGTACAGCAGCATCATGAGCAAAAAATACTGCAAATCAGAGTTGCTTTGAGTCTCATAAATAAAATGTTAGTCAGTGTGGTACAAAATCCTGCTGGCACTAGGAAGGTATCAAAGGTTAAAGAAATCATGAAAGGATTAAAGTATCACCTGTCCCACTGACAGTGGCAAATGTGCTGTAACAGGAATTAAAGGGAAAGGATAAAAATAATTTTTAGGACCAAAGAGGGGAGATTTCATTTCCCTCTGGATCACTGACAGGTGATTTTTTGCATAGGTAGGGCTGTCCTGTCCCACACTGCGGGTTTTCTGTCATGTCAGAAAATGTCTGCTGCTGGACCTTAACCCTCTTGTTTGCTTTCAGACACCTACAAAAAACAATTAGCTGTTTCTCAGTGACACTTCCTGCACCTGAAAACACCTCTCAGGTTCCCGAGTTTAAAACTAGCACACGCTACCTGTTCACTGCCTCCCTTCTTCAATAATGACAAAATGTTTTTTCCACATTACCTACAAAATATTGAACAAAGGAAAGCGTTTAACCTACCATTTTGCTTTTTCCTTTAGCTTTGGCGGTTGAAAATTACTTTTTGACATTAAAAACAAAGCCCTAAAGGTAAAGGAAGAATAATGTTATTATATGGTAAAAAAATAATTAATTTCATTCCAATATCTAAACACTTTAAATTAATACTTTACAGTAAGAATCATACTGGTGAAACTGGATTATAGTCTATACTGCGTTAGAGGACAGACACAGTAAAGCTGTTGATTTTCTTATCTTTAAATAAAATCTTTTTATCACCATGCATAATCCTGTTAGACGTAAGGCTACAGCTTCTCTAGTGATTGCCTATCTACTAGAGAGTAAAGCTGTACTTGTGCTTAATCAGACTGTTGATGAAACTACAAAGTTGGGGTTTTTTTTAAATTAAAAAAATCTCAATTATAATTTAAATTATAAATTTAAGTCTTTAGCTTCAGACTGATGCCTTAAAACCAGACACAGCTCATGCAGAGAGTAGGTTTTTGATGAAGGAATCCTAGTGCAAGTTTCTAGGTCTGAGCTACAGAGAAGGTTAACCGATATCGTAACAGTCCCTGCTGGGACAGAAGAGGGTCCTGGAGACAAGCCAGCTCCCCAGCCAGCAGACCTCATCGGGTGAAGATCAAACATGGGCGGCTGAAGCTCCGCAAGTTCAATCGCCGTTATGCCAACCGCCCAGATATCGCAGAGCTGGTTATATCCACCATTCTTTTCCACCGCTGCAACTTCTGGGGCCATCCTTTAAAAGCAAAGGCATTGTTCATTGAGAGCACCTCGCCGAAGCCTAGAGCAGAACCGCCCCCAAAAGTGTAAGTCAGGGAAAAGCCTGACGTGTCCCCCTCCCCTCACCCGGCATTAGGGGAGCGGAGAAGCACACAGAGATGCCTTGCTTTGCCCGAGGTCATGGGCTGGACAGCAGGGCTAGGAATAGAACCAGTCTCATGATTCCTGGTGAAATGCTTTAATGACCAGATAATCTTCCTGCCCTCAGTCCTCCTTCTCCAACAGGATAAAGAGGGCAGCGAACAATTAAAAGCCATTGTCTGGATTAAGCTGTACGTGTGCAGTGTATACCAAGAATACCACCCTAGGCACCTCAGCTGCATCACGGTAATGCCAGAAACCAACAGCAGTTAAATTCGCATATATAATCCCCCTCAAGATTTATGATGATATGTTTGCATACTAAATGCTGTCTTGTACAGACATTAATCAGTAGAGATGATTAAAAGGTAGCTTAAAATCTGTTTTTTCTTCACAATTCTTTCTGCACAGAAATTGAAAACACATTGTTTAGTTATTCACGAAAAGCGTTAAGAAGCTACTGGAGAAACTGAATGCCCATTAGGTATGCAGAAAAAGGGGAGAATGTTCTGCATTAATAAGCTTGTGAGAAATGGCAATCCTGCCTCACATATCAGGTAGCTTGTGTTAACAGCAACAGATCAGTTACAACCAGTGCTACTTTTACCCTTTGGACATTTTACTTGGAAGAAAGGGAATTTATGCAATTGCTATATATATTTAAAAATATGTGTGTATACTTTGGTGCCTGTTTTTTAGAATTCTTGGCATAAATACAGACTTAGCTTTGCATACATAGCCATCAAAGTAGTTTATTACCAGTAAGGGGTACCAATAAATGATTTCCTCTTCGCAATGGTGGCTGTTATTTTTGCTGCTACACCAAAGTCAGCTGGAAAAGAAAATTATCAGACTCAGAAACCTCATTTTAATCCCCAATTCTACTCTAGGAAGTATCATATTATGAAAGAACAATCACGTTTCTCATCCAAATTAAAAATCCACCAAGCTTCAACAGTTAAAGATTAGTAATGAGATCAGCTAGTGTCTTCACTGACATGACTTCAAATTGAAAAGTTTAGTTTATACATATGTCTCACTCATGATTCTGTTCCTCTCCTAGCTATTTTTCCAGCTCATAATACAGCAACGAAGCAACCTCACAGAATTTAGTGGATATTCAATTTAATATTCAAGAGGAAAAATAGCATCATGCTTTGGAAACGGTACTATTTCTGTGTTACTTATGGAGGAACTGCGGGGGGCCATCTGTTCTCATTTCTGGAGACTGTCTAGGGGACAATAATCTCTTGCTCTCAGAGCTGGGGATTTGGTCTTGCAGAGCCAAAAATCATTTAAGCCCTTTTTATTTTTATTGCATTTGTAGTATGATAGCTGGAGGATAATTGTGGGCAAATCTAACTAGCTTAGCAGGCAAAAGGAAGGTATCGGCGTGTAACCCAAGTTTAATGCAGTTAGTGGAATCTCCTATCTGTTTCAAGGTTTTAATCTCTTTTTTCCCCCCCCTCCTTTTCTTTAAAAAGCCATACTTTCCGAGCACAGCACTCCTGGTTCACCACAGGGGAGTAAACGTGTTGAACCACACAGCTTTTCTGAAGAGCAGTGATGCAGCTAATGCACAACCGCCCTGATTCCAACACCGGACAGAGTAAGATCATAGAATCCTAGAATCATTAAGGTTAGAAAAGACCTCTGAGATCATCTAGTCCAACCGTCAACCCAACACCACCATGCCTACTAAAATGATGATGAGCATCCCATTCCTTCTCCCAGGACGTCTGCTCCCTGCTTCCTGCAGAGCCCTAAATACATGTAGACTTCTGTGAAGTGAGGCATCAGACAAGCAGATAGGGGTTTTGAAGGCAATGCACTCAGATAACAAGAGATTCAGCCTGTTCCTGCTGCACTAAATGCAAAGTGTCACTGGAGGAAGCCAGTAACACAGATCTCTTCTTGAGTTTTCATCTGTAGACCTCCGAGCACTTGCAAAGGAGGACAGTCTCTTCTTCTTCACCTGCGTGGAAATGCCCAACGTCATACACTGGGCTAGAGGCACAGCCAGGATCAGACCCCACATTTCCACAGGCTGCCAGGCTCAGGAGATGCTGTCTCACACAGTGGATCCTTGCAAGCTTTGAGGGAGAACTGCCATTCTGGCTAGGAACAAACATGTTGACATCCAGGTAACCCCAACCTGGCAAATTCCAGGGAAACCTGGGAGGCTCCAAGGCTTGGTGGTTGAAAAAAATAAATTAGCTGTAACATCTTGGTAGAATGCAAAACTTCGCATCTCATACGTACAAAAGCCCACGGATACATACTTTCTGTCGTCAACTATTGCCCCAACTAAGAACTTCCTACAGTGTAACACCAAAAGGTTTATGCCAGTGAGAATGGTATCTAATAAAATTGACTGCAACAATACAGATCTTCTGTATTAGGCTTTATCATTTGCAGCAAGCCCAATCTTTGCTGTGCATGTGCTGTCCAACACAAAACAAAGCCTTACAAAAGCCGAGTATTCTTCTTGAGAGGCACAGTCTCTACATTCTGGTTATTTTTTTTGTCTTAACGGAATGATAAAAGGCAACTTCCTAAATCAAGCATCCCAGCTGGTACTGTAGCTTCTGACTGATCAAATTAAAACGTTCCCATTTGTTTTCTGTCTTATTATTAAATTCAGGCAACTTACCTAATTTAACATCTCCATGGTCTGTTAGTAGAATATTTGCACCCTAAAACATAAGAAATGGAAAGTTTAAAATCTTTATCAGGAATATTTTTCTGCACTAGAAAGTTTAAGATGAGTTTCTGAATGTTCCAGTTACCTTTATATCTCTATGCATTTTGCCCTTCATATGCAAATAAGCAAGACCCTGGAAATAAGAGAGACACAATATATCATTTTGCCATCTGTTAACATACTACAAAGCCAATCCTATTTAATAAATTTAAATTACTCAATGTATTTTATTTGAAAATGGAGAAATTTGAGGTTTGCAGTAGGAGGTACACATGATTCTGTTCCTCATCTCTCCCAGCTCCAGGCAATACATGTGAAGACTCGTTTAAACCAGCCATGGTGTAACACTTTACGTACATGTATGTGTATTTTTCAAAACAAACCTCAAGGTACATCACTTTTTCCCTTTACTAAAATTAACTATATTTTTGAATTCCTGAAGGTGTCGACAAGCAGGTGTTTAGCCTTTAAGCTGTCCTTCCAGCAATACGAGTCCCCGCAGCAAGAAAAGATCAGGAACAGAACTGCCAAGCAGATTAGTTGATGGGTCTACATGCCTGCCTCTGACAGTGACCATTTCAGCCACCCCTTCAGGGAAAGGTATGCATCCCCGTGATTCTCTCATGTAAATTATTCGTGGATAAGCAGAGCAGGGAAAGAAAAGTGCCTCTAAGAAACAAGTTGCCTGCATCATCTTATCTTAAATTTCTAGTTATTAGCAATCACAAAATGAAAGAGAATTTTAGTCATCTGGTTGCCATATTTTTCCTCTACAAATTATTAGAATTCACTGCCACAGATCAAGCAGGCAGTTCAAAATGTGCCTTTTTTTTTTTTCCTCCATTACTCAGCTACTTACCCTTACTTACTAGGTATTAGCTGTTTTCTGCAACGAGATTCAAAAATTTGTCCTAAGCAATTGCTGCACTGAACCACTGTGTTAGAACAACGGATGAAAATAGTACAGACAACACTGTGGTCACAACCTGTGTGGATCTGTCTTCCACAGTTTCCCTGAAACCAACAGGCACACCAAAGAAACAGGAGCAGGACTGAGGTTCAGTACTTTGGTCCTGCAGTGGGATCCACAGAGACGTCTCCTCTTGTGTAAACTCCTTTGCAAATTACAGCACAGAAGCAGCACTGCTCTGACAATGATTTTAAACAAGTATTTGCACTGCATTACTGGAGTTTCTTGCTAATTTTTATTTACGGTATGGAAACTCACAGATTAACCCCGGCTAATTGGTTTCAGCTAGATTCCCAGTGCTTACAAATGTTAAGTGATGGTACTACAGCGCTTTCTGAAATCATCTTCTGTATCTACTTTCTATACATGGAACAAACACTTTATTGTATACCTTATGAAGTACAGTACCTGTAAAGTTTCTCTGCACACATATGCAATTTGTAACTCTGACAGAGGTCCTGTTACTGAAAACAAAGATTAAAAAGTGTGTAAGTCTACAGTATACAACACATAAATAACACTGTGGAGCAGCCAAAAAGTGGTATCTCTGTGCAAAAGTTAAAGACTGATTTTACATGAACTATATTTTACATTGAGCTGGAAAGAGGGTTTTGTTTGCTTCTTTTACAGAAAGGCTTTCTGTGGAAAAAAAAAACAAAAACAACAACCCAGCACAATAGCAAGACAATACCTATACCGAGAAGAAAACTGTTTTGACAGAAATATAATTATCATTTTACAAGTGACTTCGTAGTAGTATCCTGTATTCTGAGGAAGGTAAAAAACAATAAAAGTGAGTCCTATGAGACTTTGAATTGTTTTAAAGTTATTTGTACTAACTGGCTGAAAAATAAAGCAGAAAGAGCTCTGGTATTCGAAAACTCCATGTTACCATTTAAAGGCTGAGCACGTCCCCACACTGCTTCTCCAACAAATCCTTCTACAGAATCAATATCTCTAGATGAAACCTCAGAGGAGCAAATAATAATAAAAGAGAGGTACAGCGCTGCACAGGAGCAAGAATAACAAGTCATTTTTGCCCTCTAAAGATCAAATGTAGAGATTTCCCAGTAAAAACTGCTTCCTCACACCACATACAGTCTCCATATCCAGTTAGTGTGATTTCTGGCTGTGAACTTTTTCAGAGGTCTTGTTTCCACCCCTTCAGAAAGCAGATAACCTGCTTTTGCATATGGCATTCAGAGACATGGACTGACAGAAGCCAAGACACAGGCGAGCTCTCCCCGTACAGCAACTGCAGCTACTGAGCAGTTCTCCATTGAAGTAACTCAAGCTCTTTAGGTCAATCCCCCAAGCGTCGTGGAGAAAAATAAACAGTGTGATGATTAAAACATAAAGTGTGTTCCACCCTAGAATGACAGGGTATTAGCCCAAAATGACAGTCACCACATTTGAGAAGCGCTCTCAACAAAATCTGTTGACTTTAGCTAAAAAGCACTGTTCATGCCCTAAGAAAAAACACACGTGGTCCCCAGCCATTACCAACCATTTCCTGTCAGTTTGCTTATTATTTATTTTTCTTCTTTGCAAAAAGCTTCCAAAAGGTACAAATATTAAAATAAGTTTCAAAGTACCATGGTAAATATCTTGGAGGGATCCGCCACCGCAGTATTCCATGCATATCCACAGCTTCTCACGGCTATCAAAAGAAAGTTAAAAAACAGGCATCAGAAGCTGATTGATCTGTATACAGAACAGAGTTAATAATGATTATTTGAAGTATTTTCTACTGGTCTTGATCACTCTTTGTTAAAATACACATTCTGACACACGACTACCAGTTACGTGTTGTACATGTTATTAATAATCTCAGTATAAATTCTCACCTATCGAAATGAAAATTTTATGCCAAAGTCACTGAGAAGTCTTTAAACATTATCACACCTAAAAGGTGTTGCTTTAACTCTGACCTCCTAAGTGCAATAAAGAACACGCAGAAGAAACACCTGAGGTTTATCTGCTATCAGCAAGATTACATTAGATAAGATTGAAACTGCGAGTTTCGTGTGTTAAATTGAAAGTACCTAATTTATATCTAAACAACTCTCTGTGGCTTCCAAAAGGGGTACTGGGGATTTAGAAATTTAGCCATTTTGTCCCAGTTGAAGTCCATTTGGGCTGTACAGATTACTTAAAAAAATGCAGCCCTCCAAGAAATCTAAAGATGAAGCCTCGTAGAAAAAAGACCAAACAGGCAAAGTAGTGATATATATTCCCAGAGAGCCAACTGATAAACGGCAGAGTTCCACAGAAATGGAAAATATTCACAGCCTTCTGTATAACATTTAATGTGTGCACTTGAAGGTGCAGCCAGCTGGCATCACCTTGTTACTGCCTCTCAGTACGTCGCATCTGTTATACCAGAATTCTAAAAAAAATGTTATTACCAGCAGATCAGATTTAGTGTTTTGCTCCTACAACTCACTGGCTACACTGCCACAGCACACAAGACTACCATTTAATAAAATATCTAACAGCAATTCTGTTCTAGATAAATAATGAGCTAGTTTTATATTAGAAGTGATAAATGTTTAAGATCTGCCCCACAAGTGAGTAGGACTGGATGTGTTGCAAGAGTCTGTAGGGGAAAAGTTTCTTTCTGTTCCTAGTGATAAAAATATTCCAGCCTTTTGGCCAGCAGAGAAAACAAAGTATTAGTCACTTTTCTTTTCTTTTTTTTTTTAAAGCCAACTGGGAACCAAACGGAATTGAATCTAGAGAAGAACACTGAGAGAGGATATTAGTACTAAACCAGACTGAGACTGTCTTAGGAAAGAACCAGCAGAAATAGAGGTATAAAAAGTGGGGTTTACCTGAGATAGCTCCCAAAATAAGCGACTATGTTGCAATGCTTGCATTCTTTAACCATATATATTTCTTGCTGTATCAATGAGAAGTCGTCTCCTGAAAAACAGGAAGCAGCCACAGTTACACCACACACAACTGAATATTCAAAGCAATCTGATGCACGTAACTCATAAAACCAAGCCATAGACCCGGATAATTGCCAAGGCCTTCACGAGGGCTTTCCAGCACACCAGCCTGTTCAGCAAGAGTTATCTACATACACCATCCTTTCAGTTTCCATCCTTTATTACATGCTTTGTACGAGACGCCAATATTCCTTGGAGACCAACAGAGAAGGGCTGGCCTGGTGGCCTGAGGACGATCCATCAGTTAAGACAGCTCAGCATGCACCGAGAGTGCTTCGAGAAGGAAGCAAAGGGATCCCACAGTAGGATGGGAGCACATGAGAAAACTCCAGAGCAGCCATCAGATAGCCCCATCTATAGCCATCAGATAGCCCCAGCTGGAACTGGTCTGGCTTTATGGGGACACAGTGCTCACAGCACAAGGGTCCCAGCAGCAGAAGGAAAAGATCGCTGCAAACTAATTCCAGAGTCCTCTGCCTGAAACCAGAGGAGATCGCATACCATAGGCTCTTTATTAAAACTATTTCATTTCAAAATGACTCCGAGAGAGCATATGGCCTGCACGCCCACTCAGTCACACCGCTGACTCAGAAGAGAAGCACAGAGTCCTCAACACGGACTGCCTAGTTATGAGTGCAGTTTTGGATGAGGACAGCTACATAAGCACATTTGCACATCCTAAATATCCTTTGGGAAAAAAAAAAATTCTCCAGAAAAACATATTATGGCCAGAGCAATAACCTACAATGTTTCTGCCTCTTTAATTTAAAAGGATAAAAGCTAAAAAAAGAAAAAAAAAAAAAATTCATAGATGCCATGAAGGAAACTAAAATACCTGAGGAGCTAGGAAAAACATTGGTATACTTTTATTAAGTCCCATTGAGCAAATTTCCAAACAGAGGATGTTTTACTCTGAAGAAGATAAGCTGGCTGCTCATGGCTTAGACAGATGTGCTCCTCGCTGGGTAAAAATCTGGTTGGATGGCCGAGCCCAGAGAGTTCTGGTGAACGGAGTCCAATCCAGCTGGTGGCCGGTCACAAGCGGTGTTCCCCAGGGCTCAGTGTTGGGGCCAGTTCTGTTTAATGTCTTTATCAGTGATCTGGACGAGGGGATGGAGTGCACCTCAGTAAATTTGCAGATGACACCAAGCTGGGCGGGAGTGTCGATCTGCTGGAGGGCAGGAAGGCTCTGCAGAGGGATCTGGACAGGCTGGAGCAATGGGCCGNGGTGGGGTCCCCATCCCTGGAGGGGTTCAAACAACGTGTGGATGTGGCACTTCGGGACATGGGTTAGTAGGCATGGAGGCGTTGGGTTGACGGTCGGACCAGATGATCTTAGAGGTCTTTTCCAACCTTAATGATTCTATTCTATTCTATTCTGCCCAGAATCTCGAGCTCAAACACCGCAGCTCTGCCTCCCTGACACTCAGGGCAGGCTTACACCCAGCCCAGCGCTGGGGCTCCTACGGAGGCATGGATCAGCTGGCTTCAGAGGATCAGCCTGAACAGCAGTGACATATCAAACAACATCAGCACAGCCTGACAGCCTCCTCTGAAGAGCAACATTGCAAAAATCAGCCTATTAGGCCATCTTAGACGTGTGCCAGCTTTGCAATCATGCATATATATATATTTACACACACACATTACTACCTTTATTCTTCCTTTGGCATGAACAAAACTTCTGTAACAGCTTGCAAGACATGAAAGACTAGAATTAGATAAACGTTAGATAAATCTTTTTTTAAACATAAGCAGTATTTTTTTAAATAATGAAAAAAAATAAAAGGCAACATGATTTCTATAAATTTAGCACGGATTTCACACTTTGCTTGCTGTATGGGTTACCTTTCAGCTACAACTTTGCTTGAATTCATGCATCCTATAACGATTACTATGAACAAAGGCTTTCTGAGTTGGAATCAGATGGATTCATTCCTCCCATTTCTCTGACAAACCTCCTAAGAGAAACTGTTGAATGCTCACAGACAACTAACTGGAGCATTTTAAAGCTACAGAAGTTTTTCAAGAAAGTCAAATCTAAGCAAGTTTGAAGGCAAAAGCCTCCCACCCCATGGCAAAGAAGGTACTATCTTTCCCTAACGCTACTAGCTGCCCATGAGTTTGAAGGATCAAAAGCCAAATAGCCGTGCTCCATCCTTAAACTGCCATCTTCAAATCAAGCGATCTTTGATGTGTCAGAAGCAGCATTTCAGAACAGCTCGATACTGTCACATGTGAAAATCATGATCAAGAAGCTTTCCGAGGCAGCAGCTGGAATTGCCCATCGATAGCACATCAATTGGGCTGCCTAGTGTGGAGCAACAGGAATGTCAGTCCTAGGAACCATAACTAATGGGGAAAAATTGAAGGAAATACGGTGATTTGGGCTAGAAAATGACTGACAGTAAAGATAACATTCATGCACTAAAAGGTATCAGGGAAAGGGGCAGAAGGGATAATCCATTCTCCAGTTTTATGACAGGACAATTAAGCAATGGGCTTAAATTGCCTTAACCTACATTCCCTGTACGGATGAAAAGCTTCTCCTACCAGAGTAACATCACAGCACTGAACTCAAAGGGATGGGAAGCTGTCAAATTTCCCACCAGTGAAAAAAAATAATGAAGAAAACACTGAACAAGTACCCATCAGGAGTGACTCAGGCTGATCCTGCCTGTAGAAGAGGGAGACAGAAAAGATGACCTCTTGATTTGCAATTAATAAATGAAAAAAAACATGCAAGAAATGGGGTTACCTACAGAAAAAGGAAAAAAAAAAAAGGCATTTGGAAGAGGAAAGGGGGGTGCAGGCTGAATACAGACAGGGAGCTGACAGAAAAGCAGCAAACAGATGGAAAGAAGAGGAGAAGTATCCATGAGAAAAGTTTCGCTAAAATATGTAGAAAATCATTCTGAAAGATCAGACACAGAGATAGGAGAGAAGATGTATAGTCGTTCAAAGATGACAAGAGTGTATTCAAAACAAAGGAATTCAGAGTTTCCAGGCAGCTGGAGTATTAATCTTGGCAAGAGATGCTGGAATAGGGCAAAAATTAAATATCCTTGGATAGCACGGAAAAAAAAGAAGACAGTAAGACAAAGAATTTGTAGAAAATACTTCATCGAGAGGGAGACAGCAAGATAAAAAGAATGAGATCAAAGGTGACAATATATCCATACAAAGAGATTTTAATCTGTTTTAGTCATCAGAGATTGCTCGATGCTAAGTAACAGGGAATTGGAAAAATGTACTTTTTGTCTACTCACATGTTTGCAATTATGGGTTATGTGGCATGCTGAGCAAAAATGTCGTTTAGGGAGCTGCTGTAAATCACACGAGGAGCGTGGTGAGTCACTGCAGCTTGCTACTATTATGTAATTTTACCTCTGCAGCGAGACACACAGGACACAATACGGCGTTACAATGGAATATTCTCCTCCGATCACAGCTCGCGGTCGAGTCTGCTCTGCTTGGCACAACCAGCTGCTTGTTCTCCACCACAGCTGGCAGGGGGGAGACTGCTGAACTTGCAGCCTTATCATCGTGTGATGCGATCGGATCAGATTTCAGAAGCTAAGCAAGGTAAGGCCTGGTAAATTCATGATAAACCCGTATTTGAATGGGAGATCATCAAGAAAACTGATGGCTTGCGAACATTAGTGAATTATTCCACCCGCAGACACTACTTCTCACCTACGTGGAACTGGCATCTATAGATGTCCTGCCAAGTTGTGCTAGGTGGAGAGCACGGGTATGCTGGATCCACATACCCCACTCTGCGGCATGGGAAGGCTCTGATGACTCTAGTGCCTACCACACAGTGCTATTAGGTCTTCTGAGCATACCTGATCCTGATAGTTTTTAAGCAAATTTACTCCTGGTCAATATTTTCACGTGCTCCACTGACTGCTTTGAGTGGTCCCATCCTGCAAAAAGACCCAGGGCCACTTCTCACAACTCCTCCCGGGTCGGCTGTGAATCACTTTATTGTCCAAAAGGCTCCTCAGGGGAGAAATTCGTAGTTATTCTTTTAAACTGGTTTATTCTACATTACTTCAGCGCTGCATCACAGGGCTGATGCTGTGTGGGAACAGAGGGAGGGACGGACAGGCAGCATCCCGGGCTCGCACACAACTGGGAGGAGGGGACTGACGGCATTCGGAGACGTTCACGGTGTCACTGAAGGGTGGGACTGAAGCACTTCTTAAGAGGCCAGATCTTGAAGGTGCCAGCCAGCCTGCCAGCACTCCCGCCCTGAGCTAGTGCCCTCAACATGCAGTCCTCACGGGCCCCAACATGCTAGATGGATGCGTCAGGCTGCCTGGCAGGAGGTGTGACCTGCACACCAAAGCCTACCTGCCAAGCCTCTCTGGGGAGCTTGACTGTAGATACTTTGCAGACCTGGGACTTTTAACACTATAATTAACATTTGTTATTTAGAAGTGAGATGCCGTTTAGCGACCGGACCGGGTTGACGCTGCTGTACAGGATGCTGAAGGACGAAGAGCAGGGTCACACCATCACCGATGAGCCCAAACGCTCTCACTGTATTTGTACAACTCGCCCAAAAGACACCTGCCTCCTGAGATACCAGAAGCAACTATTGCCTCTGCTGGGACCATTCCTCAAGCGTTTTTCGTTTCAACAACCTGAGTTCCCGACCAAGGACAGGAGTGACAACCTTGCAGAAACCATTCGCCCTAGTATACAAACTCCACAGCCAAGCAATATCCACAGGCCATCAGCTCCTCTGCATTGACTTCCAGACATCCCCATGCCCCCTAGTTCCCAATCACTCACTCCAAACCACTTTCCTGAACCTCGTGAGGGCTCAGTCTCTGCTGATGAAAGGGATGGCTTTCCCAAAACACAGGTCTTTGCTTAGATTGGTGTTTTGCTGCCAGTTTTTCCCCTCTGTCCTCATTAAATTTAACTCCCAAGACATTTTCCCATCCCTATTTAGACACCTTGACACACAATACAACTGAACAACAGCCTCAAAATATTTTGGGGAATGTGAAGAGGGTGCAAGACATTACTGTAGCATCCATCCCATAGCTCTAACGCATATAAAACTCCAGCTTTCTTCACCACTCTGCAGACCTGCATCGCTCTTTACCAACCATTCTGAAAACAGAGAACAAGCCTTTTAAAGTTTCACATCTTTAAGAAGGGGAATGATTTAAACTACGCTCAGGCATCCAAGCTGTTTTATCCATACCTCTTTTCTCAGGATTCAAGGAAACCTGAACTCTGACAGAAAGAATTTAAATTCCCCAAACTTGAAGCTCAGAAACTCAATCCAAGCAGGAAACAGCTATTTGGAAATAATGATGTTTCCACCAGCAAATGTTATTGCCAGACATCTAGCTGCCAACTGCTAACCGCTGATGGTACTGATTATGTCTCGATTGATATAAAATATTACTGATGGCAATGTGCTGTCACAGCAGCATGAGCTCTGCAGTAAGTAGCACACAAGTGTTTGGAGTGACTGATCTAACACCAGAAACAACTTCCCTGTGTTATGTTCTCTTCTGCCCTGCTTGGATCCTATTTATGAGCAGCCATGCCAACATACAATCTATATTCTTATTCCCTGACACTTTCATCTCTTTTCCTCTCTCCTTGCCTTTTGTACTTACTGTTGTACATCTCAGCCTTTCGTGATCCCATCTCTGCTCTCCCTTCTCACCCTGCCACCTCGCTATTGCTATTTTTCTTCACGTATTCTGTCAAATGACGTGTCCTCCTAATTCACCCCTTCGCAACCCGCCTTCACCCCAAGTGTCACACTCTGCATTACCTTCCAACTAAAACCTGTGATCTTTCAGCTTCTTCCCTACTCGTAATACCTCGTTCCCCCACTACAACCCCTTCTGCTGGGCTTCTTCATCCAAGAAACTCTCTGTTGTAAGTGAAAGCTTACACTACATGGAAGAATGAGCTCACCCGCTCTGGATACACACATTTCTGAAAGAAGAATAGCACATTATAAATGCATTATAAGTATGCAAAGTAAAATTAGGCCAGGTCTGAAGAAGTTAAATTTAATTAAAATGCTGGGCACTCTACATTAGAAGACCGCACTGCCTCTGTTTTGCTTTGTGTACGCAGGCTAGGCAGCTGTGCGAGTCTGTGGCAGTACCACTCAGGACACGGTACGGCACAAGGCAATGTCCAGGCTTTAACAGCTCCGGCACACTTGGAAGCTCAGGCTTTCAGCCCTGGGTAACTCCTAGACAGATGCCATGGCCGTGTAAACGAGCTGCACACCCAACTCTCCCAACAGAACAGTGTTGGTGTCCCCCAGGCTGTGGTGATGCCAGCCCCATGCCACGGGAGGTGGCAGCCCGCAAAGCAGCACAGGAATCGAAAGGTCAGCGCGTAAAACCTGTGTCTGTCTAAACCAGCATGCACAAAGGACACGATCCCAAGCCTAACCAGGTTACACAGCACAAGGCACTGAAGGTGTAAGCGGTACTGGGAAGTTATTTTCATACTTCTTCAACCCCAGGCGGTGCCAACAACGGTTCAGCCCCTGCAGGCTTACTTTAGATAAGCCTCAAGCTTGTTCTTCTCCATAGCTCAAAGCATCTCTAGGAAATTTATTATACAAAGAATAATTGCATTGCTGCAGTACCCTTCTTCAATCTCCAAAACGCCCTGGACTGACCGCGCAGCTCTGCTGTGCTGTGGCCGTGATCCAGGGAGGACAAACCCCCATCGCAGCCTGACTCGGCCCCATGGCTCTGTTCCCACGTGGAATACAAACCTCCGCAGCTGAACCATGAGATACAAAACAAACATAACGAAACAGATCTGGCTTTGAATGTACTGAGCACAATACTACACGCCTTTGGATGACTATTTGCCCTTGTACAAAATCCCTTAACCAGTTCTACCTCCAGTTTAAGATCCAACCTGAAATAGATAACTGGCTACTTCTGGTCTTTACAGGGATTTCACACAGAAAACATGAACATTGGACCAAACAAAAACCAGCAACGAGGTTCCTCTGTAACCTTGCAAAAGGTACAGAGCACAACAGATTACTGCCAGCCCTCAAGAGCGTCAAAGGTCTCCGAGGGCACTACTTATCATTACAGCATTATTTACGATAGACATTAGCAAATTTTTAAATATCTTGTTTATTACATTTTCCTAGGGAAGAAAGTTCTGTGGCAGAAAACTGCACTGCCAAATAGTTACCTCTTTGTATTGACTCCCCTCTCGATTCATCTGCTAAACCCATAGAAGGAAGTGGCTTTAGTATTTCAGATGGTTTTGGCTTCTACGCTGCTGAGTACAGTTGGATTAGTTTCTGAAATAGAATTGGCTCCCAAATTATTTGAAGCATTTGTACTCAGTGAATGCTGGGAAATGTCATTAGCGTGCCATAATACTTTTGCCTAATGCTCTCCAAAGTCTATGCCAAAAAAAAGTGAAAAACACTGTCTATTTTGATTTTAGCAGCACAGCTTAAGTAACTGTGGTAGCAGATCTAGCGTACTGCCCAAAAATTCAAATAAAGTAATGACAGTAACCTTCTAAGTACAGAGTTTATTTCCTTTGTCTGGAGAACAAAGTAAGGTAAGAGCAGATGAAATAAAACACATATTCACGGTGGGGTCTCGACTGCAAGTTGGAGTCTCTTTGCCTACCAACTCACTCACTACCTGCATAGATGAGGGAGTACCACGAACAAACCACAATTCGTCCCCGCCCGCCATTTCAGCAGTTCTGCTAGGTCTCCCAAAATACTGCCATCTCATTGTGTGCAGTTTCTTGCAGCTTTAATTCAATGCATTCCTCGCCTCCTCTGGGGCACTCTTTGCTTCAGTCTTTTGTCTTCTGCTCCCAAATCCTCCATCTATGTATCAATCAAGTGTTGAGTTTGGAGCTCTTATTTTTCCATCTGCTAATTAATTCCTACCTATGAGCTTCCTCCTCTCCAGAAGATGCTGTATATAACTTACAAGCCTATTTCTTTAGTAACTAACTTATGAAATTCATTACCAATCTTTTCATAGTTATGCCCTACGTTCTGGAGCTCATGCTGGTGCTCGGAGGGGCCGCGCTCCCCAGGGGACCAGCACAGCTAGCTGCAACAGCTTCTGACACTGCCCTGGTCCAGGAATTGATGGTGCTCTGCAAGTACAGTCCTGCAAAGCTATTTGAAACCCATAAAATTAGTCAGAACATTGAAGCAGGGAGCAGCTGATTTTTTTTTTTTTTTTTTTTTTTTTAAATNTTTTTTTTTTTTAAATCTGGAAGATTTTGAACAGCCATGCCTTCCTGCAAAGACAGTAAGCTGCTGCACAGTCCAGCCACTCTGCAGAGGCAGCAGACATCCCAGAGAACAAGAAATAAACAACTAAACAAATGCTGTGAACCCTCCTTAAAAACAAAACAAACCCCCAACAAGATCTCTGCCAAGAGGCTGTGGGTGTACATGCGACGGATGGACATCAGATCAGCAACGTTTAAAAGAAGATGAATTAAAAAATAGAACAAAACAAAACCCAAAAAACCTAGAAGAAATCGCTTCCTTGTGACAAGTCAGACCAACAACATAATGAAACATGTAAGACATGGTCATCAGTGCTAATTAAAATGGGGTTCTCTAATTAAAATAAATTAAAATAGCGGTGACTTTGGGCCAGAGCCTTGGACTTTTCACTGTAGTGCTTAAGCAGCACCAAGCAAAGGTAGGGGCTGCTCGGCCTCTGACAGTTCCTCCTCTTCACTCACCTCCACCAGCAGAGGATTCGGCCTCTGCTTCAGTTCACTTTTCAAAGCAGTTCTTCCAATTCACAATAAAACCAGACCTACTTCATTTGGATCAGATGCAGCGACATGAATGCTCGAGGAAGCCTCTTACTACATTAACAACAAGTTCATACCATCCTCCTTCTGTCATTAAAGCATTGCTCTGCCCCACGGTAGGCCTGCTGGAGATAAACCCAGCAGTGATTTGCTCTCCCTGGCACCACTGCCCCAAACACGGGCTGCAGCGTTTCACACGCTGCCAAGCAGGGGCTGAGGGATCCCCACTGTGGTTTCCACTGTATTTAAGATTGCCTCATTAGTCTTATCGCTGCAATCCACGCACATAAAACCAGCCCTGGTCTGCTAAGGAAAGATTAGTAGTCACAGTCACCCAAAGGCAGTGGTTTTAGCTTCTCCCCTGAACCTCCCCACGCTTCTTCTACCTTCAGCCTTCATAAACATCTCTTTGGCTGCACAGTGAAGTGGATCGCAGAACCAACCGGAACTAAAAATTAACCCTGCACTGAGGCAGGTACAGGGCCCTTCAGTCCTGCACCCCATCTCCAACAGAGGATGCCAAGGAAGTATTTAAAAACAGACCACACAGGGATGCTTCCCCCAAACACCCTCCTCACCTCCAGAGATTTACGGCTCAGAAAAACCTCTTGGTCATAGATGGGATCTTTGTATTTGATAGTCTTTCACGTATTTTTCTCTCACAAATTTGTACAGTTGCTTTTTGCATCTATGTAAACACAACTTAATACAACGAGGAGTTTCACAGATCTTGCAGAGAAAACTACGTTTCCTTGTTGCTCGGAGCCTGCCATCCATTCGCTGCATCCCCTGCCTCCAAACCTGCTGCCAGCTCAGTGCCCTCATCTGCTTTCACCTAAACACACACCCTGGTACAAGGGATGCTGTAGCAGAGGGATGGGATGAAGCATGCAGGGCCAAGAGAACTATCTTGCCCATTGCTCTGTCCTGCCTTTAAGTTAGAATCATAGAATTGTTAAGGTTGGAAAAGACCTCTGAGATCATCTAGTCCAACCATCAACCCCTCCCGCCCCCCCAAAAAAAACCCCAAACCAAAAAAAACCCAAAACCACAATACCAAACCACCATGCCTGCTAGACCATGTCTTGAAGTACCACATCTAAACGTTTTTTGAACACCTAAGTTCATAAAAGCAATCCCCAAACAAGAGGAAAACCCACGCTGTGCACCATAATCACAGGGCAATAGGCAGTTCTGCTCCAAAGAGGTTACCACCTAACAAGATCAAACAGTGGAGGATTGAAAGGACCGCTGAAGGAGTCAAAATGCCTCGTAGAGGTCACGCTCATGGGAGCTAAGGCCGTGCCTAAGGTTGTGCCCACTGACCGCCACTCGCTAGGGCATACGATCACTAATTCTGGTGTGAGTAGGGAGGTTCAGAAATTCAGGATGTTTATCTAATAGAGACTGAGCCACAGTCACTGACACCTGAACTGTGTTGTGTACATGAAGCTGGATTTGCAGAAGACCTTGCTGACTCTAGGATGAGACCTGCAACAAAAGCAGTGGTACCACCAGCACGGCCTGGCTGCTCTTTGCTTGGTTCCCTGCGCTGGTACACTTCAGTGAAAACTTCAAGAAAGTAGGAAAAGAAAAGCTAAAGGATCAAGCTGAGCCTTTCTTTTCATTTATTCACTGGAATTTTTCAGATTTTTCCAACTGAAAAAAATGTTCAGGCTTCAGGAACTTTTAACTATTAAAAAAAAAATATGTAAAAAAATATCACTTAGAAATGAACAGCTAGGCTCATAGGAAACCTTACATCAAGCAGTCCAAAGGACAACATACTTTTCTTGGATGTGGGAAACCCCGAACTAATTCTTCCATCATCATTTTACAAAAGAGACTAGCCATCACCCTGAACACCAGGCAACAGAGTCACTCTCATGTGCCGTCTAAATCAAGTCATCTTTAATTTACACTAAAAGCAAAAAGTGTATGAAAAGTTTCAGCAGAAATCCTTAAAACCACCTTGGAATGCCTTACACATCAGTAGGGAAAGCAATATCCCATGAGGAGGCAGACGCAACTGCTGGTCTTCATGGTAAATAAGACAAAGATGGACCTGAACTCCTCTTCCCCTATACTCTATGACCATGTGATACATGGGGACGCTTGCTGCCTTCCTCTCCCACTTTATAATCAGCCCTTCAGTCTCCCTGATAATCTAGCTCAAGAGGAAGAAAACAAGGGGTGGGGTGAAGCCACCACAGCACTCCATTTTAGAAATGCTCCCAGCCCTTTTCTCCTGCACCCCATTTTTGTTTTGGTAAAACCTACTTCAGTGAGTCAACCCAAATTCATGCACAGTTGCTTGACCATTTCAAAATGGCTGAAACAGAAAAAAAATAAAAAATTGAGATATTCCATGCAAGATTGTTATCTTTTAACAAATGTTAAGGAATTTTTGGAACACAAAAAAACCCAACCGCAAAGACATTATCACTCTTGCCTCAGTTTTGATCTGGGATTTTACAACCAAAAAATATGGGGTGAGGCACAAGCATCCTCCTGTTAAAGGTCTGAAAATTATTATTCAAGGGTAACAGACATGTCGGAAAAATTCAGCTGGCCTAGAAGTCAGCTGGACAACACTAAACTTTTATGAAAAATGAGCATACTGCTATTTAAAAAACAGTCTTCTCTGAAACTTTGTTCATATGGCTAAAAGAAAAATTTAAAAACATTTGGTTTCAAAGGCAGAGCCATCTCTCAGGGCTCAGTTCCTGAGGGATGCACGCTTGGAGAGACCAGAAGAGAGGGCAGTCTTTCCACTTGTCAAGGACCTACAGACATCAGCAAACCCTTCGTGTTTAAGAACCTGTGATGCCTCTGAACCCGAGTGACTGAACAGAACAAGCAAATGAGAAAATTTTCTTAAACAAGAAAGAGGAAGATGGCACATCCACCTCACTTGCTAGCAATACACCGACACTGCGAGCTCCTCATCAAAATTACAGTCTTTTAACGTATCCAGTCACGAATAGATGCTGGTGTTCAGGGACCAGAAACATTTCGGTGACAGTTATCAAAACCTCAAATCATAGGAGACAGGTTGGCAGGGACCTCCAAAGGTCTCCTGCTCCAAGCAGGGCTAACCACAGTCAGGTCATGTTGCTCAAGGCCTTGCCCAGTCGACTTCAGAAAATCTTCAAAGACAGAGATCCCACCACCTCTCTGGGTCCTGCTCCAGAGCACAAACTCTCCCAGTGAGGAATTTTCCCCACGTCCAGCTGGACTCTCCCTTGGTGCAGCCTGTACCAGCTCTCTCTCACCCCTTCACTGGGCAGTCTTGACGACAGTCTGGCTCCAGCTCCTCTGCCAGTCCATCGTGGAGGATGGTGGTTAGATCCCTCTTCAACCTTCTTACCTCCAGACTAAAACCACTCGGTTCTGTCAGCCTCTCCTATGTCATGTGTCTGTCCAGATTTTCCTCCATTTTTCCTGCCTAAAAGACTCCCTTGCATCATTCCCTGCAGCACACCAATCATGGAAGCTATCTCACTGCATCTCCATAAATCCTACTGCTTTCTAGCTCTGTGACTGTACACTAATTTCCAGTGTCCCCTAATTGCTTCATAAGCTACATGCGTTATTCCACAAGCACTGGACAAGCACACGTTCACAGGAGGAGCCTCCCTCATCCCCTGTGCCAGAGAGCCAGGACCCTGAACATGCACAGCACAGGAGTTCAGGAAAACCACAACCACGGAGACTACCGTGGCAAAGAGATATAGAAGAGGACTACACTAAAAGGGATTTGAAAAGTCTGCCAGCGACCAAGTAATGAGAGATTACTTCTCTGAACAAATACAAGATCCTCAGGTGGGACTGAGTTATGACTGAGGAGATAAAAAGCTCCTCTCCTCATTTCCACTCAAGACACAATTTCAGATTTCAGCTTTCTGTGCAGGACTGGGGTTAGGCTTCAGCTCAGCAAACCTCGTAGGCAGCAACTGAGCTTCTCCTGTGCCTCCTGCTTTTAGGAGGAGTGGCAGAAAATGCCTGGGGAAATGATAGGACAAGCCATCCTCCTCCCTCTGCACGGGTGAGAAAAAAGACAACACACCTTTGGTGGGCATTAGCACCACTGCCTGGTCCCTTCCCCCTTTCAACTCAACACAGCCTACCAGCTCCCTACTCTCTCAGAGATCACAGTTTGCCATCTGTCCTTAATCTTCTCTTTGTACTGACAACACAGGGTAACGGCAACATCTTTTTATGCAACAATCAATAAGGCAGATAAGAACAAACAAGGAAACAGTGAGCAGGACATAGCCAAAAGTAGTGGTACATCCTGCAGTGCTTCCTGTCATCTAACCGCTGAAACTACACAAAAACCCCAAACACTTCTTTCATCTAGAGCTTCACAGCCGTGTGAAAACAAACACATGGGAAAAAATGAAAATGCAGTTCAAAAATACAGAAAAGAATGTAAAACTTACCAGGCTCTAACTTGATTATTTTTACAGCAGCCAGTTCTCCTGTATGAAGATTTCTAGCCTGAAATAAGAGAGTTAAGACATATTTAATTATACAGCAAAGGCATCTCACACAGTCTTACAAACTGAAAAGATATGCTATGATGTCATGTGTTACAAATACGGCACAATGCGATTACCTGAGGGCAACCTGGGTGAGGATTACCTGGTTTTCGTATCAGCACAGCATCAACCTAGTTGGAGTTGTGAAGCATTACTGGCAGTTCTTTTTGAGACTTTAAAAAAACCCCAGCTATCTGCCAGAAAAGGAGAGTTCATGCCCCTCAAATACCATTTTTAAGGGTTGTTGAAACTGAGCAGTTTATGCCATCCATGCTCGCTGGGGTGGTACAAAAGTGCTGTGCTGCATGCCGTGCTCAACCACCCATCTCATGGTGCTAAACCTCAGCGTGCTCTGAAAGTGGAACTGATAGGTGGGGGGGCAGATGCAGCACGGATGAGTCGCAGCTCCCTGAAAACAGCTTAGCTCTGAAAACAAACTCCTTCCAGCAGATCCTGGCACAGGCGAGCCATCCCCACAACCCTCAGGAAAAAGATGGGGTAGGGAGCTCAGAGTAAACCTTTACAGAGCTGCTCTCTCCAGGTACGGTGTAAACTTCACATCGAGAATTCAGTGCTGGAGGAAAATGTTACAGGAACACCAGATACAGAAAGTTTTAAGAGGGGATTTCATTAACACTGTTAAGTCTAGTAAAATGAGCTCTAAATCACTCGGGCACCATCACCAGAGCTGAGCTGTATTGGTTTTGACACACAACCTGATCCAGTTAGGCACTGTGGCATTCCCCTTCTGCTGATCATCCAAAGTTGCAGGAGTCTAAACCCAACTGTTTCGTTCTTAACCCTAACAAGCATGCAGAGTGTGCTGAACATATGAAATCGGGTTTAGAGGTAGATTATAGAAAAATGGGAGAAAACTGGGTTAGGTAAAATCAATTTTGGCAGTTACTCGAGATGACGATGCAAAGCAAATTTGCCCCTGTGGACTGTACTGAAGGAAGCCCCACAGAACAAAACACTCTTCTCTTGCGTACGGACAAGAAGTCATCTTAATTTAACAACAGGTAAAGCAAGAACTTGAAAGATGAACTCCTCAGTTTTGTCAACACTTAGTCAAGCTTCCAAATCGGGAAAGGCTTTCTAGCCAGAGGGGAAAAAAGAAAAAAAAAAAACCCAAATCAAAAACAATTGGCCTTTCAAAGTCCTGTAGTGCTCAGCCAAGAGATGGGTGTCAAAATGCATGCCAAGGACACAAATATGACTCAACTGAAGTCAAAGAGAACTTGCAACTACGCAACAGAATCAAACATCTGAAGCAAACAGACCAAATCACTCAACACAGAAACAGCTAGTTATCTGCTAACCACAAAGGAAACTTTACCACTTCTTAAAGTACCTTCTTAGTAGAGATGCTTTTTAGACCACCACTAAATCATGGGTATCCTTCAACATCCAGAAGGAGTACACATCCAAGCATGGACAAAGGATTAGGACCTCTCTGGTACTGTTACACCCAACAAGACCATTATGAAACACAGATGTTCCCATAAAAGACCACGCACGCTATCTTGGTGAAGCAAGGGAACCTCCGCTATCCACGCTCCTATCCACAAGCAGCTAAGCTGTTCAGATAAAGGAGAGTGCATGGTCTCCAGAAGATCAGCTTCAGTTCTGAAGTAGATGGTATTCCTTCCCGATATCCCTACTCCATACAAGCAATAAATGCCACTGCTACTGTTATGCTGAAGCCTGAAAGAATGGATGTAGTCTGCAAAAGGTCTTTGGTACGCAGACTGCTTGACAGGGACTCCAAGGTTCAGGCTGGGGGAGATCACTGCAATTCCTGGCTCTCAGCTTTCACACACAACACGCCACAGAGCTTCAGCAAATTGTGTCCTGCTGCTATCCAATATTACCATCAAGTTTTTGCATATAATCTATAGCTTGGACATGGACTATTTTGGGTTTCAACCATCAAACTTTGTCTGCTGGAACGGAAAGCTCTCCACCGGGTTGGTATTTATGAACTAAACGCAGCAACATATCTGAGCCACTTGCCCTGAGACTGGTTTTTTGGTCCTACAGTTCAATCATCCAACTGAACACTTTCTTGAAGTGATGACACCAGGACCACACACACTACTTAATCCATATCATGCCAGCCAAAGGCAAAAATGCTGAATATTCCCTGATCGTCAATATCCTTGTTTGGATCTCACAGACACAAGAACCATATTAGATCTTCAGTCTAGACAGTCGTATTGCAAACATGCAGCAAATTACCCAAACAGACTGCTTCCCAAGAGATATCACCTGCCTGCAGACATGACTGATGCCTTTTGTTCCTTTACCTTTGATTGCATCTGCTTTACGCAGGTACACACATCTCTCTCTGCTGTCACTCTTGTTTTTTAAACCTTTCTCTTCCACACCTTTCCGTCATCTGAAAACAGTAATTCATTATTGATCAAATTATCTTGCACATCATTAAAAATGTAAGAAGGCGAGGGCTAAAAACTAGTTCTCTATGGTACACAGCTAGATATGAAAACTGTCAAATAAGGATTCCTCAAATCATTTTGAGACAGGTTAGTTAAAGAGATTCTCAACAGCAGCTGCTGTTCAGTATCTCATGAGCTCTTATTGACATAGCAAGTTATAATTTATATGCATTTATCACATAAAGATGACATGTATCATGAACTTTGATAATGCCTTCTGAATTCTAATATTTCAGTCTAATGAGTGATAAAAACTGTTACATTTCATATTGTCTTTAATTCTGTTGGCCTTGATTCCTTCAGTATCTAAGGAAGTCTCCTAAGAATTCATCCTCACACTAAAGGCTAAAAGACAAAGCTCAGCATCTGCACAGCTCCCTCCTCCGCTGGAGCCCACGTCCCCATTAGCAACGTGGTCTGGTTCCCATGCGACAGAAGTGGAGCCTGACCTCCCCAACAGATCAGGGGGCTTGCTGTTAGACTTTCCCCAAGAGGAAGACAGAGCCTTTGCTATCTGTTAGTATTGATCTTAATTTTATTTATTGAGTCTCAAAATTGAAAATTATGTTCCACATGACTCGGAATGAAAATTAAAACTGTAAGATTTGGGCAGAAGGATTGCAAAGCTTCAACAGAAAACCTGACCTACAAAAGAATGGGACCAGAACAAAGGTATGTTTGAATGATGTGAGCCACAGACTCAATTTTATTTTTTCTCAATGACACATACAGAGTGTATTTGCTGAGAAAGAAGAGCTAAGTAGTCTTTTGGTCATGTCTTCTTCAGCTGTCTTACTGCCTGCTATAGGATGAGTAACAGCATCCCACTGAGCACAGCTCTTCCAGAATATTTTAGCAGCCAAATACTAATACTACAGAACATTACATGGAGTCTGTGTTCAAAATAAAACAAAAGTACTCTTATTTTTTTCTGAATATCCCATTGCATAGTTGTAGCGACCTAGGAGACTACCTGTCACTACATGCGACAGCACAATAATCATTACACGTTCTTCACCAAGCCTGTGTCAGCACCAGCCAACACAACCCAGATTCCCTCAAGCATATACACAGCTGTACCACAGCAGGTTAAAGGTTCCTTAAAACCCACGGTCCTGTCTCAAGCAGCAGATGCTTCAGAAAGTGGATAAGGGTTGAGCAAGCAAATGGTGACACTTTCCTGAGGCACTCTCCCAGCAACTGAATCGGGATCTGCACAGCGCCTTCTGCGACACGGACTAGCCGCAGACAGAGGCCGCATTAGGCTGTCAATCCCGGAGCAACACACGTTCTTCCAACCTAGGCACAACGTCAGTGGCATGTCCCAACGCCACACTCAAAAATGAAAAGTGCACTACTAGTAGGACTGGGGTTTCGTGGAGCTGGGAGAGTTTTGTGATATTACACACAAAAAATCACCAGGTTTTCCGACCAAGACTTAACTTTCTTCTCAGAACTGCATCAGAAAGCTGTCATGGGACAGTGGAACCCAACATGACACCTGAGGCATGTGTACGATGCTTCCCACCACCCACCCAAACAATGCACATGAGAAAACACAGTTTGGGTAGGACACTTTCTGTAGCTAATGACCAGAAATAACACAGAAAACTGGTTTCAGAACCAGCTCTGCACTCGGCAGTTTTGTTTTACTTATTTTTAAGAGTGTAAGCCAGACAATTCCACCCCAGGGTTGTCCACAGTACTAAGCTGTGTGAAATGGACAAAAATTGGAGAACCATTTCATTTGGACATCTGAATGCAAGTTTATGTGCTCAGTTTCCTCGTCCCACTGCTTTCTCCTTCAACACTGAGGAAGAGAAGGGGAAGATTCAGACAGCACTATCACTCTTGCAGCCTCCAAATCAGTATTTTCAATTTTTCAATCCCCTCCTCGCCCCAATGTAGTTGTCTGATCTCCAGCCTTGGATCAACAGCCCAATTCACCAGAAGAGCCATTTGTTTGACCGCGTCTTCATTTAATCTAATCATAATTGCAGCTCCTGTGGCAACCCTCCCATGCATCCCCATCTTATTCATTCCTTGCCAAGCTTCACTCATCAGTGACCACGACATTTTGCTGTCTCAAGTGCTGTCTGTTTCTCCTCAGTTACTGTATACACCTTCAAAAGGTACCCTGACCTCCTGCCCAGCAACTGAAATAGAAGTTTCTCATCTGCTTTCTAGTTTCCAACCTGTTACACTTTGTAACTCTTAACCTGCTCCACGTGGTTTTGAAATTCCCATTATGCTACATCGTTCTTTCCATATCCCACAGTATCATCAAGCAAACCCTTGAAATCACCTACCTACGTCCCTGAATTCATATCTACCGCTGCCTAGAGCTCTCAGCCAACTAAGGGAACTAAGGTGACTTGAAGAAACATCTCTCACCTGGGCTGCTCTAAATCCATGAAAACAGACTCATTCCTTACACACAGAAAGCCCAGTAAGTTAGTTGTGATTAAAAAAGAGAATCCAAAACATTATGGGCATCCGGAGAATAAAAAAAGAACAGGATACATGAACAAACCAAGACTACTGCAGATATGCACCAGAAGGCAGGAGCACAGAGACCTTGCAACTGAAGGTGGGATCTTGAAGACACCACCACAACCAACCCATCTGTGGAGTAAAACTTCAGCGAGCAACTGCCACAGCTTGGCACAACCACCACAGCTTTCAGCAGCACTTCAGATGTGAGCTTTTTCTACATGAGGATTTGGGTTTCACTGCTTGGTGTAGTATCCCTCTCCCATGTAATACAAACGCTCCCATGAACATGCCATGTTCTTGTACGTAACTCCATTTCAACTTTTTTATCCTACACTCAAACTGGTCAGACATAGAGATGGGACATTTCTGCAAAGGAAGGACTTATTTCTCAAGACGAGACCTGTAATTCCCCACTGCGGTTCCCAGCACACAAGGAGAAGCCCTCAGGAGCAACTCCAGGATCCTGAGGTCTCGCACTATGCTGCAGCCTCAACAGAGACCTGCCACGAAGGACAGCAAGTCCTCAGGGGGCCCCGGTAAACCTAACACAGTAACTTTGGGAGGTTTTTATCATCTGCTTGGGTTTTTTTGTGAACACACAAACAAACATCAATAAAATTCAGTACCCAAAATGCAATATTAAGAAATCTGACAGGAACTGCCAGACTGCATTAGGTTTCTGATCTGCTAGTTTACCTTTTATTCCTCAAATAACCAGGCAACTGATGTGTTAAGAGAAGAATTCAATCTGGGCAGATGGCAACCTGCTGGTCTGTAACTGAATTTGAATTACATCCTAATGCAGAAGTTCAAATAAGCATTCCTAGTGTCTGTCATAATTAACTATACAATTTTGCTTACTGTTATGATTTACATAAATCAGTCTGTCCGTTTTAAAAACCATTCTGCAAATAGAGCTGGAAAACTATCAGGCAGCTAAAGCAAAGAACAGCAACGTTGGCCATACTCTTAATGCATGGAAAGGAGAGGCTTGTACTTCTGAAACACCATCTCTTTACCAGCTGAGTTTAACACCCACACTGTAGAGCTGGGTATTCATTAAAAGTCAATACATAACTGGAAAGCTTCTCAGAAAACCCAGCTTAAAAGCAACAAGAGTTAATCCCCAGTGTGTGAGCCTAGAATTGCTATCCTTCACAAGGATACTGCAACCTTTTGCAGTCCTGTACAACATTAGAAAAGCACTTCTGTAGAAGAAATCAAACTCTCTGAAAGCTATGAGAAAAAAAATCCTTGAAAATTTGCAGGTAAAGGTTAACCCAAGCAGAGAGGCCAGTTCTGACAGCTCATCGTTGAACACGATCTCCTGAAACATTGACCTGAGCAGCTTCCCGCAAAGAGGGTAAAAGGCTGCCATTTGCTCAGAGCAGATGCAGCCCTTGGCGGCAGGATGGTACGCAAGTGGGAGAATCGCCTGCACAGGCCACAGAGCGGCTGCACAGCTCCTCTGCCCAGGCTCCAGCCAAAAATAGTAGCTCTTGCTATTGCTTTCCAGTTTTAGACGGAGTAGAGAGCGTGCTGGTTCCTGTCCCAGCACCAGGAAGCACACCCCACGAGCATCCTCAGAAGACTTGCAGAAATGGTATATGACCCATGTGTTTTTTTCCTGCATTCCCCTGTACCTTACCTTCTGATGGATGCATGTACCAAACCCACACACGTGCAATTACCGCAGAGTTTTGTGGGTTTTTTTCTTTTCTTTTATATAAAAAAATTAAGCAAAACCTACCCCAAATTCCTCACAGCCCCATCCTGAGAAAACCTAACCAGAGTACTAGGCTGAATAAAGGACCCCTGCTCAGTGCTGAAAGCATCTCCGTAACAGATGCTGAACACGTTTTTCTCCTTCATGTGAGAAGGTCTATGGATGGATTAAAGATGATGGATTATAGAAGGAAGACAATAGGATAACTTCCAAAAAAAAAAAAAAAGGTGGGACGACCCTGTCAAATATTAATGCAAGTTTTACTGAACGGGCTGAGATTTGTGCCAGACAGAAACAACTGCCTCTCCCATCCTCACAACGCTCCGTTCATCACCCACGGTGCGTCAGGGCAGCTCACGTGTGAAGTAGATGTCCAGCTAGTCTTTGCTGCTGGAAAAAAAAAGAGACCTAAAAGCAATTTCTAATTTTCAGGGCTCTTGCTCTTTTAGGAGGCAGAAACACCCGGAGGCAACTGTTCATTCCGCAACCTTCCAGCTGGATTTCCGAGACGGAGAGCAGTACCAGGCTCCTTTATAGCGAAGGGCACAGAGGCTTTCAGAAACCATTTTTCTAACAGAGACTTTATGCATTCGATACACTAAAAGAGAACCGTCTCTTACAACCATCACTGTTACTACTTTTTGGGATAAACCAGAAATAAAGATTCACATGCTAATTTTACTTTTTATATGTATTTCTGAATTTCTTGTGTCAGCTAGTTTATCCTGCAGCGGCACTACTAAGAGAGCCATCACTCTGGGTATCAGAGCTGACTATTGTACAAAGACAAATACTGATTTTGTGGGTGCTCTCCAGATGGGCACCTTCAGACGAGGAACACGCATCAGAACAAAGCAGGAGGCAAACTTCACAGCTGTCACTCCCTACTTCCACATTTACAGCACTTGCAGTTTCCCTCATTGAAGGAGCAGAACCCAGAAAGCACAAAAGTACCAGGGTTTAAATAAATTCCACATCAAAACCTGAAACCCAGTGCAGTAAGATCTGCGACTGGCACTCCCGAGCACAGCTACAATGCAAATAACGCTTAAATGTATTTACTTTTACTGGCAGATGATGAAATCTGAATTTATATAGTGTATCTCTTGCAGAGAAAACTGGGAGGAGGGGAACCTACCTTTCACCCACAGAATCCAGATACTTTCTTACTCAAGGCCAATTAACTCAAGCAATAAGGGATTAAAAGCTCATTAATGATGTTAGGCCAACTCCTTTTATTCCAGCACAGAAAACCAGACTAAGGACTTGTATAAGCAAAGTGGCTTTACAGTTCTGCTACAGATCTCAGTGGCCACTAAAACATTTAATTCTCATTCCTAGCAATAACTACTGAAGGACAAAGACCTACGGTAATAAGGATAACAGTAACAAAAAAGCAAAGATCAGTGCGCATCTTCACAATCTTCATTGAGGAAAAAAAAAAATATCATAAGAAGTCCGCTATATGCTTCCAAGTAGAGGCTGGTTATGCTCCTATGAAGTTTTCTTGGCAGGTCATCAATTGCAAAATATTTGGCACGATCCTTCCAAAATTGAAAAGTTAAAGCTAGAAACAGACCCTGACCACAAAAGCACTATTTAGCAACTAATGCAGCACACAAGATACAAATAAATACTGCCGAAAAAAGAGCCCAATTTGGACTCCAAGAACCAAAACAAAAAAAGTACCTTTGCAAGTTACAACTATGAGCATTACATTGTTTTGAAAGGCGACTAGAAATAGCTCACTTCCCTGAAGAATAATACACATTTTTTAACATGAGATCACACAAATCAATGAATGCCCATGAAGCTGCTAGCATACTTAAAACTGAGCAGATGTCCAACAGCTTTACAGGCGAGGTTATAAAATAGGGGAAAGAAAAAAAAAAAGAGGGGAAAAAGAAAAAAAGAGAAAAAAAAAAAGATACCTTCAAACATATTATTAAACTACAAACTGAGGCAGACTGTAAAAGGGTTTATTCACTGGAAGATAGGAAGAATAAATGTAAGACAATTTTATTTTATTCCTACGTTGAATACATAGACCACAACACAGGAACAAAATGCACAGTATCACGGAGCACAAATTCAAGTAACATTAAAAGATTACACATTTTATCTGCTGCAGGAGAATGTACTTATTCCTTCGCGATGAAAGAACTGAGAGATGTATCAACAAAAATATTTGAAGCAAAGCATCTGTGTCTCTTCTTTCCACTGAAAAGAAAAATCAGTGAGTTGATCTGACAGCACTCAGTCTCCTAACATCCCTACCACGTCAAGACAGCACTATTAACCCCACTTCATGCATAAGGAACATGTGTGCTAGACACCAACGTTTTTATTTCAGGGAAGCTATGAAGAACTTATGATTATTTGTACATAACAAGGATAGAACCACTAAGCAATATGTCATAGTCACGCAGGAAATCCATGGCTGGGGTCCAAAGCACTGGATAATGCTCTCCCATCACAACAAGGAATCAGGCTTTCTAGGCAGGGAGGAGAAAGAAGTTTCTGAAGGAAAAGGCAATGGCTTGCCCTTTTTTTTTTTTTTTTTTTTTTTAATTAAGCCACTTATGTTGCATTAAAGATTTTTAAGACCGTTATTTTACTTTTTTGACACCAAAGAAAAAAAATTTTTTTACTGCTTTGCTTTGTAACCATGAGCTAACACACAGTAAGATGCATCTCTTCAGAAAGGCAGAACTGAAGAACCGCTGCTGGCATTCTAAAGAGGGGAAGAAACAGCAGTTCAGAGATTGCAACTCTTACACCATCGCTATCTGCATGCAACTTTCTAAAACATCAAAAATACTTTTGGACATACTTCCATATTAGTCAGAACAAAATATCCAAGTGTATGCATTTTGCTGGGCTTTTTGTTAAGTTTTATTGAAGCTATTGTGCCTAGAATTGCAGTACTTCATGCTGTAACTGAGCTGTGTGTGCACATGAGCCATGCATTTTTAAACTACAGAGTGTTTGGGCAAACCCCTCTAGCTTTTCATGTCACACACAGGCTCTTCTGCAGTACCAAGCCTTCCAAACCCAGGGTACAAGTCTAGATCGACTCCTTTTCCTTATTGTAATTTATGTGAGAGAATCTAGAGAGGTGCAGGTGAAAAATGTAGATTTAAGTAGAACAATCTAACTTCAACAAAGCTGTTCAGTAATTGCCTCCTTAAATTTCAATTCCTCAGAGATGAACTGAGAGTTACAAAATTAAAAGGAGCAAACCATAAAGTTGCCTTCATGTAGAAAACAGATCTGGGTGTTCTGTTCTTTGTTGTTAATTATTGTTAAATAAAACAGCAACCAGACTAGAAAGAATGAATAAAAAAGCAGCTGGGTGAATCAAGAAAGTTAAAAGAAAATTAGTTAAAATTAGGAGCAGTGAGATTCTTCTTCTGTCCCGAGAGTGAGCTTTGGTTTGCACCTGTACTATATCATCGTCACGTTTCTGGGGTGGAAGAAAGGCAAGACAACAATTTCCTCTCAAATTCATCTGTGTACACGTGTATAGATCCTACAGCATGCCTGCTTCTTTCCGACTACTGGGACGGTACCGCTGTTCAGGTGTTTCTACTAGAATGAAACCCAACATTTATTTACAATCTTAATTTTCTATCTTCTGCTGTTGAAATAGTGATCAGTAACTTTTCTAATTCAGTAGGCAAGTCAAAATCACAGCCTGGAATTCTGTTGAAATAAACAGAAATTACATTTTAGTAAGGTTTTTAATGAGGAAAAAGAGAACTCTTCAATGCACTAGATACATGAGAAAGGTTAAGTATAAAGTATGTTTTGCACTTACGCTGATTAAGTAAAGGGAGGAAATATGCTGCCATTTCATTACAGATGACATCTTTCACAATTTTACAGCTATCTTATCCTCCTCTCACACCTTATTTTTAGCCAGAATGGAGGAGAGAAAAGAAAGTATTTCAATTTTTTTTGAAATTACTTTCTCAATGTTGACTGATCCACTCGTTTAAATGATGACACTTGAAAAGAAAAAACTTTTTTTTTCCTACAGGTTGATCTACAGATGTCAAACACCGGTTTCACTTCAGTAGTCCAGTTTCAAGCACTCGGCCAGTGACTTCCTCACTTTACTGGTTCAACTTTCTTTAAAACATGGACCAAAACCATGCTGCTCAAGTAATATGCATGCTACAGAAATTATAATATTACAGTAAATTAGGCCTGATGATTTAACTGGAATTTTAAGGACTTTTTTTTCTTTTCAGTTTTAATATACTAGAGAACATCTTCCATCTGAATTGTTCCTCTCTGCCTGCCTGCCCTCCTCCTCCTCCTCCTTTGAAATTCCACCCCTACACGCGCTAACTTTGCTGCTCAAGTCAGCACAGCCAGTCTGTACTCAAGAACATCCCAGTGTAGGATTTAGACAAACCTCAACACCCACGGAATGAGAAAAAGGAAAAAAATTATGCTCATGTACATTCAACAGGCGGTTGGCCGCGACTGCTGAAGCGATGGCAGATCATAAAACGTTCTTAAGATCTCCCTACCCATCCTCATAACTCCCTTTGTCCCTGGTTTTGATACTGTGAGCCAAATTTAAAAACAGACTCTCTAGACAGGAACAGTTTGGCAAAGTTTTAAAGGCAGCCTGTTTTAATCAAAACATTAGTCATGCCTCTTCACAATTAACCAAGCAGCAGAGGATTAGAGCTCAAACAGTGCTTTAAATTTCGATGCAGACAAGCTTGACAAAACGAAACGGCATTATCAGAAACTGCTTATCCTGTCCAATTACTGACCCAGACTCCTCCTAAATACCTGCTGAAGGTATTTGACTATGCAGATACACTCCGTCCAGCCTCAGAAACCCTCACCCCTCGTCAGCTGCTAGCGCTACCGACGCGATGCCCACGTAGCTGAGCCTAGTCCAGCTGCCTCCCACCACGTTATGGTACCGTTATCCTCTCATCTGCAATGGAAATCGGCCTCTGAAGGCAGGAGGCGTGTGAAACGGCAACGCTTCTTTCACAAAACTAGTTTTAAATGAAAAGGGATCTAAGCTGTTTAAGAAAAACTATCATTATATTTAAATTAACAACCCCCCCTGTGACAGACAATACGACTGTGAATACCTGCAAGCGATACATCAAATATTCGCCTTTACCACACCATAGACCGAGTGCGTCAAAAGAAAAATTTCAGCTGCTGCTGTTTTCAACCCCCTCGTAAACACAACACAAATACCTGAAGCTGTTAATCACTGGAGAGCAATGAACACTCATCAGGCATTGCTTCCAGTCACATTTTAATTCTTTAAGTTTTATTAAGACAAAGTACATTTATAAAAGATGGTATGGCCGCACCTTTATTCTTTCTACCTACCATGTTTACATTTCTGTGCCTGTGCAAGAAACTTTACCACTTATCTTCCCTTAAGATTAATGACTAAATTTCCCAAACATCTCTGGGAGCCTAACGATTATAATTCAATTATTATCTTGCACGTCTGTACATTAATCAGCGAGTTAAGGCAAATGCAACACAATTCTATATTGCTTCAATAGCAATGATCAGCAAACAGCCATACACGCAGCTGAGAACAGAACAAGAATACAGCTTCTTGGGGTGGACCATCACATTAAATGTAAGAAGAAATGATGCCTTCAGTGCTGCACAGGAACGAGCTACACAAAGAAAGTTCAAGAACAATTTCTTACCAATAAGGCAACTGAGTCCCCTGCAATGACCTCTTCACTCTCTGAAGTTAAATAGCACCTGCCTTTCTGGAATGTCTCAAAATTCACATTTCAACAGGCTACAAGTCCAGCTGTTCACACTAACGTGAAAATACATTTCATTCAGCTTTCTGGAAACATCCAGCCAAATCTTCCTCATCTCTATGAAAACATGAACCTTCTATACGCTATATTCATGCAGAAGACACAAAAATAGACTGGGAGAAGAACAATTCCAACATGCCAAAATATCAGACATGGCATTAAAGGTCCTGTTTTGATGGCTCAGTTCAGTAAATGCAGCAGTTCTGGCCACCAGGACTGCGGGGCAGCCCAAAGCTCTGAGGGATATCCCCGACTGCACCTTGCATGATCTTTTTACTGTCTTCAGGAGCAGAGAAGTCAGCAGGAACATATATAGCAACACGCAGAATAACAGACTGGGAAAAAGTACTGGAAGAGGCTAAGGCTTTGGAACAAAAGCCTTGGCACTTCTTATTCTCTCTCTGTTGCAACGAATTTCAGATTTTTTTTACTGCCTGCTCTTGATGTACTGACCGGCGTCTGCTCTAAACCGTATCTCAGTGTCCCGTAGTCTCAAAAATGAGCAACTTCACGAGATCTGTGATGCTAAATGCACTAGTCCCATAACCCGACTACCTCTTGACACAGCGGAGAGGAACATGCCGTCCTGCGTCCAACGGCTCTGTTAGTGGTCACTGACTCAGAGATAAGATGTCAGCCCTTCCTCCCCCCCCCATCACCATCCTAATGTTTCCATGTAAGCAAGTCCCCTCTTGAATCCCTTTCCTTGGAATGGGACAGGGGCAGAATGGAAACAGCACCCACAAAAGAGATTTGTCCCTGACCTCCAGTCCTGGCTGAAGGAGAAGCCAGGAAGAAATTCCTTTGCTCACCCTCCTGTGCGCTCTTTGCACCAAGACAGTGTGAGAGCTCCAAAGACGCAGTGAAGCTGTGGCTTCTCAGCATGGCGTTTTCCATCCACCACAGGGGGAAGGTAAGCTTTGGCTCTCTGAGCAGCTGCGGAGGTCCTTGCAGACACTGTCCACCGTGCTGGATAAAATGAATTAGCCTAATACTTGCGTGAAGGAATTTGGAAAGCTGAAGAGCAGAATGGAAACCTCTCTGTACCAAACACTGACATTTTCCCTTAAACAATCTAGGAAGGAAGAGCAGTTTATCCAGCCTCCGTACGTGAGGAGACCTCCACGTGATGGAGACATTTCCTGTGGGCCCGCTGCGGGGAACACACGAGCACGCAGGTCTGGGTCTCCAATTATCCAGCAGATGAAGATACCGATTTCGCAGAGCTGGTTAGGTTGGGAACGGAGTTAAAAGGCGTTTCACCCTCAGTGGAGCTGTTCTGCTATTTTGACAAGCAGAAGGGACTCCCAGTTTTTCAGATGAGCCACTCTTGAACAGATTCCCTGAATGAGACAAGGGAAAGGGGGTGGGAGATGCACAATAAACACTGCTATATGGTGCTGCCAGTGTAAACGTGTTCTCCAGTCTAGTAAACCAGAGCTTGGAGAAAAAAAAGTGGTGGTACATAATACAGAAACCCCTTCACTATTAGACAGATTGAGTCAACCTGTCCGAAAGATTACTCTACTTGGTAAGGCCAAATGGGAAGTTCAGATAAATGACCTCCTGCAATGCCTCTTCCACAGGTACGCTCTGCAAGCAGATTCAGGGAAGGCCTAGTGGAATAAGTTATCTTTTGCTATTTTTCAACTACTGTCAGCATCAGGTCTGCCTTATTTACCTACTGCCATTAAATGCAAGGTAGCATCTGGTTTTATAGATCACAAATGCAAAATCTTGAACTAAATACCCTGCCCTTCTCATCGACTTTTTATGGGAATCCCAGAATGCACGCAGGACCACCAAATCTGCCATAAACCACAAATCAAAGGCTGCTGTGTCCACCAAACCTCGCTGAGTGCTCTTACTGCTAGGAATCCTTCAGAAATTGGGAAAGAACTATCCTAACTTCTTGAGGAAATATAAAATCTGAAATCCTAACAAAATGGCAAAGTGTGAAAAAGTCTTGGCAACCTAAAATGCAAGGCACTGAGGTTGCCTTGAGCTGCTGAACAACTTTTATGAATATAGAGACCTACTCGTTTTGCATTGTTCTCAAATGGAACCGCTTTGGGTTGATGCTGCCTCTTCTTTTCATTCACAGCCATAACCACGACGCCAGGTGCCAAACATGAATAAAGGTAGCAAGCATATTTGTTTTTCCAGCTGCAGAGCGGATGGACAGTTGCCGGTGTCAGCGAAATACGCTGGCAAACTCCGTTACAGCCTTGCTAACAGGAAGAGCTATTCTCTCTGACATGGATATCTGCGTACTTCTACCACGCACCTCTGCTGATGGAACTCAGAGTCACTCTGACACCTCATGCTATAAATCCTGGACGCATTCAAAGTTACCCAAACGCGTTGGCGATGAAAACGACCATTGCATCTTCTGGAGAGAAAGATGAAGTAGATACTGGTATGCAAATGTTCTGATCTTTGATCTGTTCTTCCTTCTCAGAGATTTCCTGTGCTGTTGGGGGGGTGGGTAGCGCGTGCGTTTCAAACAGTGCATGAGCTGCACTATTCACTTCCTCTGAATGGATATCTCGCATCGAAACGGAGCTCTGGGGTGGAAGGCAGAAAAGGCACAGCTCAATATAAAGCACCTCTCGCGTTTGAGACTGGTCTCCAAAACTGTGTGCAACATGCAGGGAACAAAACAACACGCTCTGGCTAACTCCTTTCTGCGCAAGTCTGCAGGATGCCTCAGCCTCCCTCGCTGATTGTACCATGAATAAGTGAGGAATAACAAAGTCGGCTACCCATCTCCTGAAGGTAAGTACTAGACAGTAATAGTGCAACTGAAGACTACATCAGAAACAAGGCTGGTACCGACAGGACATTAAACTCAACAGACCAGACTCTTGGTTCCTCCTTGGCTTAAGAGATGCTGAGTACAGCCTTGGTACTAGCTGATGGCAGCACACTGAAAAGTTGCTATTACTCTTTGGCTCCTCTGAACCTAACCCAGGAGGGCAACTCTCTTCAAAAGGGCTGGAAAAGAAATCAGACATTTTTAAGATTCTGGAGACTACCTGCTTTTGAAAGAAAGAGAGAGGGAGAAATAGACACAGGGAGAAACACTTTAGTCCCACCACATAACCAACCACTAACAGAAAACAGGAGCAACAGGAGGTAACATTTAAAGCCAAACAGCTTTGAATGTTCCACGACAAGGACCAAATGCTTAATAAGAAAAAAAAAAAAAAAACAAAACAAAGAAAAACTTAGAAAGGTTACAAATAGAAAAGCAAGGGCTTCCCCTCAACTCCTGAATATCCTAACAGAGGGTGTCAATAAGCCACTGAGCATCTCAGTTCTCAGCAACATACATACATCCTACTGACTGCATCCCAAAAGAAAAGCGTGCGATTTCCCAGAAGAGAAACTCCACAGCAACAAGAAGAAACTCAACAGCACGGTTCAATGTCATTCTAAACACCCTACGTATAGAAAAACAAGCGTGCACAGAGTTCAGGCATGGCTACAGCAAACACTGCTAACCAGAAGGCTTTGGTCTGGAGAGGAAGAGTGGAATCCCCCAATGTGACAGATGTTTTATGGTAATTTATATGTGTAAGCAACGTATAGTCAGCAGGGACAGAAGTGCCGAATCAGGGATGGCCAATCCAATCAGTCTGCAGCTGTCAAAACATATTCGTATAGAGTTGGGAGTATGTGATTAAAAACTATCATAGCCATAACTGTACTCTGGTATTAAAACAATATTAATTATATTAATACTCCAGTCTTAACCTGTTGACTTTAAGTAGTAGGACGCTTTAACCAGTAAGTTCTCATGACCTGTGAAATTAGACTGACATTAAGAATTATTTTCCAAATATCAAGTACAAGTTCTCAACAGCCTTTGACTGCACCAGGAATTATACTCCAGAGCTCTGAGAATAAGGCACTGACCACACAAGCAGGGCTGAAACCTGACTCAAACTGGACAGAGTCCCACTTTTATGGCAACCTTTAAAAAAATTTTTTTTTAAACAAAAAATTTTTTAAAAAAAATTTTTTAAACCATATTTGAGCAAAAGAGTCTCTGTCTGCCACGATCCAATTTCATTGCTCACTATTTTCCTGCAGCAGTGATCAATGGCAAACCACTACAGGTTTCTTCTACGTTAATGCCTTTACCTGGTGCAGGGCATTAAAAAAAAACACAAAACCCAAGAGAATAAGAGAGACTGAGCAGGTGACTTAAGAAGGAATGAAATTTCCATGATATTTAATAAAAATGCATCTCTTGTTTACAGATAGTTTCTGCTATTGATTTGGTACATTTCTCTCCCCCTGGCTTTCTTTTACAGAAAGCTACTGTAGCACTGTTCACAATCCTGCTTGGAAAAACCGAAACAAGACAGCTTTAGAATTGCTGCACAAGATCATATTTGATCATCGCCCCTCAGTGAGGACAGACATCCAGCTATTCATCCCGCAAAAGCAGCCTGCAGAGGGTGCCGGGCTGAGCAAACACACCATCTTTTAGCTCAGCTGCCAAACAAGAGCATTCAAAGAGTCAGTCTACATAAACCATCCTTTTGTTCCTCTTCTCCAAAATTGAAGATTAGTTAAAACTCTGTTTGGGGCACTTGCGTTAAAAACCACAGAAAGCCAAGCCCTGTGTCACTGGGGGAGAAGGAGATAGGGGCGGTAGTAGCGAGTGGAAGCCTTTTTGTCCCCCAGCAGAGTCAACAGGCTGGCGGTGAAGGCACTCGCACACGGAGAAGACTTCAAATTCCTCCTTAGGCGCAAGGGGTGGTGACCCCGCATCTCTCGCCCCAACACAGGGGTATTCTTTCCCCTAAATTTCTTCACCAAACCTATTCCGAGTCCTTAAAAAAATAGGCAAATAAAAACTCCCTACAGGAAATCCCAGTAAGATACAGCTAAAGTAAATTATCGCCCTAATACAGCACTTGTTTACTAGGACACCAACATCCGCAAGTCCATATAACCGAATGACCTGATGTTCTGCAGCAACCGAATCCCGCAGGCTAACCAAAACAGCCCAGTCTTACACTATTCCGAGTACTTCCAGAAAATACCACAGACGGCAGAAACCCATACTTGTACAGCTTGAAGATGTGAACTTGTTATCAAAACCGGCCTTGTACGAATTAGACTACAGGGCCCTACTGAAAAGCTGCAGGTTCACCGACGGGTCACACCGGCACCTATGAAAACTCATCAAGACCTGGGATCTAACCACAATATGGGAGTCTGCCTGGGATAGGATCCGATGGACCACTTCCTAGTGCTGGAGATTAAATTCCATTTCCAGTTTCTAGCAGCTTTTTTTAATTTTCTGCCCTAAGACACTGGTCAACTGGATGTTTTTGCATTAACCACACACGCAGAAAGTCTATTTCGGCACGACCGTGCAGCTACACGAACACACTTACATCATTTTAAATACCTCTCTGAGACTTTCACGTATATGACCAAGGAGGGCAAGTCGAAATCTTGCCAGGAAAGCCAAATTAAAACCTCAATCTTGTAGACCTCGCCTTTGCAGTGCTAAGGGATACGATGCTGAGGATGCTAACCATCTGACAGAGAGTGGGGACAAAAAAAAAAATATACTGTCAGCGTATTATTAAGTTCTAGTGAGTACCTAATCTTTGTTATTACAGCCTCTTTCAGAAGTCAGCAATTTAAGATAGCTTGATACAATGCTTTGAGAGATAAATTATTCCAATGAATTCAAATTAGCTTAACAGCAATATCCTCTATTAAAAAGAAATAAAAGCTTTCCCAACACGGACAAGACAACTAACGCGTTAGGACTGTAATGGAAAGCATACTTCCAAGGCCAGCAGACCCAAACTTGGACCTACTCACACACACTGTGAATAGATAAGAAAATAGTTTATTTACAGATGCTTTCTCCCCCACCTTGAAATGCATTTGGGGGGGGGGGGGGAATTTTAAAATATCCACAATCCAGTACTTATGAGCAACCCCACAATCAACCGTTGTGTGCCATGTGACGGACAAGAGAAAAAAAACCCACAAACACTAAGAAAACACATTTCAGTTTTAAGCTTCCACAGTAGTAATAAAAAGCAAAGTGGGTAGGAGATTTTTAGAAAGGCCTTAAATATTCTTCTGTAACCTAATAGTGAACACAAATATTTGCTTAACCTCTGCCTTCAACAGACAAAAAAGAACTAATTACTCTAAAAGTTACCAAATGCCCCAAGAAGAATTTGAGGCATGAACCACCACCACCAAAAAGCATCTGAGGAAGAGGCAGATCTCCCACAATCAGAAAGGCTGTCTCATTTAGACAGCCTAAAAACAACTGTGCTGGAGACACTGGCGACTCATTAGTAGCAGAGAAACCACTTGAAGAGGTGAGAGGAAAATTCCATTTTAATTTAAGAGTGCTCTCTAGCAAACCTTGCCCGAGCTCCGCAACACAACAACGATCAGATATTCACTACCAAATGCATTTTATAAACACTGACAGCCCTCAGCAAGCACTTGATGTGCCATCTGTGCTAAGAAGAGACTTACCATGGACTAAGAAAAATAAAAGCACAACGTTTATACATTAAGTCCTTTCAAGGAAAAAAAAAACTACCTTAGATAACTTTTAAAATGAACATAACATCAAGGACTTTAAAAAATAAGTTTGCTTTGCAGTGCCCTGCGATTCAGTATCCCCTTGATACAGTTTCAGGGCTTTATAAAAACAAAGAGCAAACCAGCAACCTAGAAACAAATGCAGGCTCTCAAACTACTTTAAACTCATTAACTTTATACTTGCTTTAGACTCATAACAACTTCTAAAAAGACTGCCAAAGACTTTGATTTAAATTTGCCAGGTTGCACTATGGGAAGGTTTGGGTTTATTCCTATCTGGAACTGTTTCAGGAACAGAAGGCACATTTTTCATAACGTGAAGAATGGAGGCGGGGGGGAAAGTTGTGGGTTTTTTTGGTTGTTTTGTTTTTTTAAAGGGGATATGTTTACATGGCACAGAGCAGAGCCATGCATTCAAACCAGCTCCGGAACCGGAAGCTGCACGACATGTCAGCACAACTCTCCACTAATTACCAGGCTAATGAGAAGCAGAATATTTCTTTTCCACAAAGAGATGACACAAAAGTACTTCTCTGCAACACGACTAGTTATTTCTCGTGATGCTGCCCTGCTCTATGCAAGCATACCCAAACAAACTAGTTCAAGGTATGCTGCGTTTCGGATTTACGAAACCTGAAATGTCCTTTTAAAGGATTTGGGATTCTAGATTCCCTAGCGAAGCAGTTGACTGATCTGTGCACAGCACTCGGGGGGGGAGGGGTGGTGGAAACAAAAAGAAAAAAGGAGGGTAAATATGGACCATGAAAACTTTTAAAAATAACTCCCCAAGGCCATAAGTAACCATTTCAAAGGGGTGCTGGGAACCAGATCCATCTATAAAACTTCAATTTGAACATTAGCAAAGAGCCCTCCCCCAGCGCGAGCAATTACCTCTGCCTTTCATGTGGCAGAGTAACACACCTTTTCTTGTACGGTTGGTTGTGTCAGGTCTATTTTAAACACACTCAACCAGCATTACAAAGTAAAACACCACAGCCGCTCTTCTCACGCAGCTGAAAATGCAGATTGCCAAACACGGGCCGAAAACTTTAAGGCTTTCTTCATACGCCACCCAACCCTTACAGCCGCTGAGCGTCCCTGACGTTTGGGGAAGGGGCTCGGATCTCCAGCGAAGCACACGGAAAGGAACGCGCCATGCCTACACCTTCGGTTTCCCACGGCCGTGGTTCTGGCGACGGGCGCACCGGTACGCACCGTTTCAAGAGCATCCACGGGACCAGCAGTGCTAACTCTACCGCGAGCTGTAACGCCGTTCCAGCTTCTCGAGAGCTTTAATCTGCTTCTGCCTTTTGCGGGCTATTATTAACCTCAGGGATAAACCCGCGGCCTTTTAATCGGGTGCTTTAACTGATGCATTCTGGAAACAGGTACAGCAAAGAGAGATCCTCTAGCTTCTCCAGCAGTAGCGTGGAAAGTTATCGCCCGCAATATTCACCGATGCAAGCCTCGAAGGAAATCAGTGAGGGGACCGGCAAGACGGACCCTTCCCCAAGGCTGCCAGCAGAAGTCAATCCTTTCCCGTGCAAGCGGCAGACGGGGAGGGAAACCTCACGCTTTGTCAGAGGCGCCCCGAGTCCACAGCTTTTTCGGGACCCGCTCCGTCCCAGCCGGCCGCTTGACGCCCCGAGCCCGGCCACGCCGTGAGGCGAAGCCCCGGAGCAGCCGCCGCGGCCCCCCGCGCCTCTCACCTTGTAGACGTCGCCGTAGGTGCCGCTGCCCACCCGCTGGATCAGCTCGTAGTCCTGCTGCGGGTTTCGCCTCAGGATATCCCCGCTCGGCCGCGCCGCCGGCTCCATCTCCAGCCCCGGGCAGCGGCCGCTCTGCTCCTCGCCCCTCCGGCCGGGGATGCTCCTAGCGCGGCAGCCGGCCCATGGCTCCTGCGGCGGAAAGCGCCTGCTGAGGGGGGCTGCCGGGGCGGGCTCTGGGCCGCGGCGGCCGAGACAAAGGCAGGCAGCCGGCGGTTGCCACGG
>VZTL01057457.1:0-36089 GCA_013400535.1 Scopus umbretta | reverse complement strand
CCGGCGCGGCGGGGCGGTGTCTCCTCGGCCAGCACCCCGCCTCGGCCGGGGAGCCGGAGTCTCCCGCTCGCCCCATCGCCTTTCAGGCGGAGCTGCCGGCCTTCCCCGGCAAAGGGCTTCTCGCGTTTCGGTGGGGCTGTGTTGGTGTGTCAGACCCTCCCGAGAGGGGCCATTTTAAATCCATCCCTTTACAAACGCAGCCTCAGCCCGGGGGAGCGGGTAGCAGCATCGCCGGGGAGCGGCGGAGGTTGGGCGGTGTTTTTCCTGCAAGGCTTCCCTTCGCCGGAGCCCCGGGCCTGGATCCGCCGGCAGCTCCTTCCCCTCGGGAGCCAAAGCCGGTCCCACAGGTGGGCTGCATCGAGCCGGCGAAGGGGCTCCCGCCGCCGCTTACCCTGCGTACGGCCAGGGCCGCGGCCGAGCCTGCCGCCTCCAGCGCTCTGCCGTCTGTCTGTTGTATGGTATCTACGCTTTACCGGCTTCCACTGACGTGCTGCCTGTTTTGTAGAAAATCAGGTTTTATACAGCCGTTTGCCGTTATTTGAGGCGGCGGAGGAGCATCATTTGTCATTTTCCCTGAGCCGTATTCCGCGTGAACTCGCTCGTCGGTGCTCGCGGTGTGCTGTCTCGTCAGGCAGAGCAGGTGAGCTGAGCTGTCGTGTTTAGATACACAAACTACATTCTAATTCGTATAGATGAGAGTCGTATTTCCCACGATAATGATTAGCGGTTCGGGGACATGCTTGCGGAAGCGTTCGCATAACGGCGTGTGTGTGATTTGAGCGAACTGGAGCGGGTGGGGATCCTTTCGCAAGAGAGCGAGGAGAAAATGAGCAACGCTCGTTTGATCAGTGCCATTTTTAACCGTGACTCTTGACGAAGGTCGTTAGACCCTTGGGTAAACTGGAAGGAAAACTTCCCAGTGAACACGCTTGACGTTCTCAGCTTTGTCTCGCAGAGCTGTCAGTCCCGTCTCTGTGTGCGTTGAGTATTGCGCGCACGTACGCGTGCTGGTGCTTTCCCGTCAGATCTTGGTAGCCTGAGAAGAAAATGCAAATGATGCCGAAACGGATATAAATGGAGAAAACATCATCTTGGAAAGTACAGCCTTGGTCCAGTGAGCCGATTAGGCGCATCCCTCACCTTAAACATGCTGCTAAGCCGTACTCAAGTGAAATGAGATGTGTCCCTGATTTGCTGAGCTCTTCCTTAGATTCTCTCTAAGTTTTGCAGGAATCTGGAACTTTCCATGGGTCCAAGTGGATCTCCGTGGCATCAGCCACCTTCTGCTGCAAGCCATCCACAGGTCAAAATCACAACCTACCTTCCACAGAGGTTGACATATTCCTAGAATGATTTCCCAGCACTTTTCCAGGCTGGTTGACATTGCAGGTAATAAATGAAGAGAGCAAAACGCCGGTATTTTTTACTAGAAATAAAAAGCCTCCTTTAACAAAAGTGTGCATTTGTACAATAGAACCTTATTGCCCCGAAAGATGTGTTTACATCCAGTGACTGCAGCATTGTCTGGTGACATCAGTCTGTGGGGTGACTCTTCCACTGCTACGTTTTTCAGCCTAGCCGGCGAAGGAGTCGTCTCAGGCTTTTGCTCAAACTAAGGCAGAAAGTCCTCGCTCTGTTCTAAAAATGGGCTTGCAGGTCATTAAAAATATTACGCTATTTTGAAACGGGTCAATCTTTGTCCTAGTTACTCCTTGGTTAGTCAGGCCTGAAAACAGGCAACTGCTTAGTGCAACCCTTCTCCTTTGTTTCATAAAAATAATTTGCTTTTTTCAAGATCACAGAGAGAATTAGGGTGAGTGAGTGTGTGGCACCTGGAAGAAATTGCCTCCGGTCAGCTATCAAAGCTGGGTTACTGTCACATACACACATCCCCGGGAGCTTGCGTAGGGGCGTGTAATGCATCAAGCGTAGGATTTAGCCCTGGGCAGGAGGTCAGCATAAGGCTATGTATCATTTAAGGCTCTCTTACTCAACGTGCTAAGTGGTGCGCAGACCTCACGACTGCTGCTAGTTGCTGGATGAATGGCCAAAGGAGCTGCAGCGGTACAATTTTTTGGTGAGAGTGAGGTCTTCTCCCAAAATAAGGATTGTTAGTCTGAGTCCTGATTGGCACGGCAAAGTCCAGCCAGACCGATGAAGGCTTGTAGTAGGTTTCACTGATTTTTTTTTTTTCCTGCAATTCTTTGTGCTCGGCAGTTGCAGAAGCTCAGCAGCCTGCTCCCTCGTTACAGTAAAGCTGTTGGAGATCTCTGCTCCAAATCACTCATATAAACAGCACAGACTGGAACAAATTGTGTGAACTCTCTCGTGTTTCCCATCGTGGCTCATGTTGTAATCGGAATGAGCCGCTCATCAACAATTCAGTTTCAAAACCATAAAAGGGATTACAGAGGTTATATGTACTTCTTGGTCAGGATTTTCAAACTGGACGTGAGATTCGTGAGAGCTCTTAAAGGGACCTGATGGCCAGGAAGGGCTGAGCAGCTATTTTGGGAGAGAAGGGGCTCCTCTCCAGCACAGGCCAGGCTGAGATCATCAATGCCACACTTTCAGACTGCACAGCAATGGGTTAAACTGGAAAGAAAAGGATGATTTCAGTAGTCTTTTTTTTTTTTTTTTTTTTTTAAACTTATGTAGTANTTTTTTTTTTTTATTTAAACTGATAGTGCTAACATCCTTCCTGTTTGTTACTTGGTTTCTGACCTGTCGTGGTAGATTTTCAGATTCCACGTACTGGCATTTCTTTCTGACTCTGAATGCTGGGAACCTCCTGAAAAGCGAAAGGTGAGATGTTCCAGGCAGAACGGGCCTCTACACAAAAAGGCACTAGATACGAGAAGATTCCCAACCCAATTACTAGCTTGTAAACGAGAAAAGAAAATGAAGTGTTGGGACTTGAAAGAAGAGGCAAGACGACGTTGCAAGCTGGAGATCCAAATCGCTGAACATGACGCTTGGTCCTCATGCCTTTGATTTCGAGGCAGCGGCATTGTACAAAGAGTTTGAATAGCATGGTCTGATCCATTGCAAGATGAGCAGGAGCAAGGGCAGCCTGCCTTTCCCCTTTTGGAGGAAGAACCGAGATGCCCTGAGCCTGCCTCACAGCGGTGGCATGGTGCCCTCGTGCTGCTTCATGTCGCGTCCATGCCGTGAGAGGCTTCGGCGTTGGCTGCCTGCCTGATGAACGGAACGGGGAAGCAACGTATGGAGTTGGTTGTATCTTGCTGCATTTTCTCTGCTAAGCCCATGGGTGAGAAACAGCACACATAAATACTGTTTAGGGCCTTGGTGATGTTCATAGGCAGCAGGCCTTACCTTAAGTCCCCTGCATCATTGACTGGAACCTTCTCTAGCAGGGGAGTGTGTCTGGTGCAGGTATGATCGTGCTCTGGGAGGCTCAGGATGTCCCACGGATCACCTCCAAAAGCCATTTCAGCCTGGAGAGACCCTAGCTCCTTTGGTCCTGCCAGAAATGCTCCCATTTGCTTTCAGTTGAAGGAAGGTTAAGTTTTAGTGGCAGTAAAGTGACTGAACGCAAATTTCTCAAATGGGGTAGAGGCTCCAGAGAAGGCGCTGAACTCTGCCAAGCCAGTAAAACGTATTTGAAGCACTCTATGCATAAACATTTTTTCCAGAGCGTAATCGCCTTTTATGTTATATCCTAGGACTGCGTGGCATGTTTACCAAGCTTTGTTTTCAGGCAATTGTAACAACAAAAGGGTAAAACCCGTTTCATGTCAGAAATGACTAAATCAAGTGCTGGTGGTGGAGGGAGGCTGGTTGCTGACAGACTGGATGAAAGACCATGCAGAAAATTCATGCTGGGGATGAAGAGAGAGTTTTGGAGATGTATTCATGCAAGGTGCATTTCAGTCATCGCGTCACCCCTGAGTCTGGCTAGGCTTAAATGTGGGTAAGTGAGCAGGCGCGGGATTTGTACCGGACAAATAGATCATGGTCTTTTGGTAGCGCTCTCTTATGACGGCCTTTTGACAAACACAGGTGGGAATAAGGTTCCTTCTGGGAGCTGCCCACCTGGCCTTCGAATGAACCCATCCTGGCACATGAACTGGCACGGACATAACCACATAACTGTCTAACGTGACCTCAAACTTCCTGAAAAACTTCTAGAAAAACCTCTGTCCGATCTGCTGTCTTCCCAAGCTACTTGTGCGCCTGTGTCTCTGAAGCGTGCTAATAATGACCCCGGCCTGGGAGTGTCACAGTGGTAGGCATGGCTGCTGTTTCCGAGCCAGCCGAGGCACTATAGCTTCATGTAAGTGGCAGTAGGTGTCATCGTTAAAAAGTTTCACACCGGGTTTTGGCATTTGAGATGTGTCTGTTGTAACACACAGGTTTGGTGGCCGGTAATCATCCAAGCTCTTGTTTCTGTCAGCAGTCTTTTATGCAGGAAGGTCCCAAACCGCTCGTGTTATCAAGCATAATCATTCTTCTCCTTGTTTCGTCTGCCAACGGGAAAAGGGGCTGAGTTGGCCATGCTCTAGCTGAAGCTGCTGTGCTGCCAGCTGGATGACTCAGGGCTGGCGGGAAGAAGGTATGCTCCGCGTCTTGCCACTGCTCCAAAAAAAGCAAAGGATGAGTACCAAGCCTGGCTTACCTTACCAAGCCTTAGCTACCCTACTCAATTCCCTGCTGCGAGCGTCCTGGGGTGCAGAGAAGTGGGGTGCTCGCCAGGAGCACGTGGGAGTGCAGGTTGCATTGGGCAGAGGCGTTAACACTGCCGTGCAGCTGGGTTATAAGTTTGTCCTGACGTTGGAGCGGATAGCTTGGGATGTCCAAGCGAGACCCCAAATGACTACCGGGTGTGGCCTTTTACCTGCCATTCTTGATTGTTGAAGGACAGGGCTAGTTTTTTACATGACGGTTTTCTTCTGTTTCTAAGCAATGCCCTGCAGCTCCCTGGGTGGAGATATTGCTTACAGGCTGTGTCATTTGCCCATCATTGCCACAGAAATCGGGAGCCTACTTTGCGCCTTGGTTTGCGACAGAGCTGTGATTGCATCTGTACATCCCGTCTGGGGAGGGGCAAATGGTTTCCCACTTGGGCACGAGAAGGTCCGGCTCTGCCTTCCCATTCACTGCTGCACTTCCCAGCCCACCAGCCCCGTGTGTAAGGAGGCAGCGAGCAAGGCTGGGGTCTGAGGGAGGTACATGGGTACGTGTGCGGCTTCAGAGGGGCTCGGTGGCTCTGGGTGATGGGTGTTACTGATGGCTAGCGCCAGGCTTTTCCCCTCCCCGGCTCCTGGGGTCCTCTGACTCCGTGGGGGTGTCACAAATGCCAGCAGAGGTGCGAGCAGCGTTGGAGGGAAGGTTATGTGGCTGTGCAGTCAGCCGTGCCCTGGGTGTAGGAGGCGCAGGTAGGATGTAGAAAGGGGAGGTGAACGTGTGTGTGTTGTTAAACCCATCTCGGGAGGCTTTCTGACCTACTGGCTAGGAGCCCTCTGAGAGCGCGGCGCAGGCAAGACTGCAGAGTACGGATGGGTGCAAGAGAGGGCTTTACCCAGCCAGGCTTCCCTGCTTCATCCTCTCGAAGACACCGTCTCCCAGGAGCAGCTCCGTCTAGACACCTTATGGCAGCCCCACGCTGAGAGAATTTGCTAACTCATGGCTGAACAGGCCAGGCTCCTGCGGCAGTCTCGGCGCTTCGAGACGCAGCTGTGCCCTGCCACGCAACCTTCGTGCAGGATCCCGTCTGATCCTTTGTGCGGGATCGGTACGGGTTACTGCTCTACAACATCCCCTCTGCCCTGGCGGTCCGTTATATATACTTCGCTTCAACGCTTTGTTTCTCGTTTTTCCCTCATTAGCTGGGATAAGACGCAGAGCTCTGCGCAAGCCTGTCTCGGAGAGGAGGAGAGGGTGTCTGGTGCATGCTCGGAGCGATGCTGCCTTTCCCAGCCCCTTCGGAGCCTTGCTGACGGTCGTTGCCTGCTTGTGCAGCAGAGGTAGTTCAGCATGAACAGAGTGAGCAGAACTCATGTCACAGAGGCAGCCGGGCTGAATGCGATAAACGCAAGGGAGACGGCAGCTTGGAGAGAGATTTCTTTCTTTGCCAGCGCCGTTTGCGGAGGGCAGATAAGCTTCCTGGAAGCTGAAGCTCTCTGGAGAATGTGCAGAGGGATCAAGCCTGACTGTAAGGTCTGTTCGGCGCTTGGCTCATGGTATCATCGGTGGCACTGTGATACATTTGTGGTGTATACAGCTGGGGTGAACACAGCGTCAAAAAGGATCCACACAGCTATCGCTGCTGATGGAATTAATCCCTCGAGGGCTGCTGATAAGCAGCCTGACCCGGTCGATACAGGCATGCTCTGTTCCAGGGAAATAACAAGAAGTTAAAGCTTCTCATCAAACCTCTCTTTTCTCTCCTTGGCATTTTCTGGTTTTCCACACAGCGAAGTAACTCGGTTCAAATACCCGCAGAACGGCAGCACCGCGTGACATCTGTGTATTTTAGCGGGGGGATCGGGGCCCAGGCTGCAGCCCCTGCTTTTCGTGGGCAGTAGAGCTCCTGGGATCCAAGAGAGCACAAGAGCAGGGCTGGCGAATTGGCTTTCTCAGAGTCTGGTTAGGCAGCCTGTGTTTGCACGGACGATGCTATGGGTCACGGCTGCATTTCATTCTCTGGAATGAAACATATTTATTGTGCAAACTCATTTAAGGAAAAAGCTGACTTCATTAGTTGGTCTCTAAAAAGCAGTCAGCGTTTCTGTGACCTGTTCTTCCATAGCAAAGGAAGAACAGGCTTAAGCAAGCGCTCACCAAAGGTACGTTGCATAGTAAGTGATGTGTAATTTACCTAATTTATTCTTCTGTAGGAACTTAAATACATTAAATACATCAGCTGTCAGTCCATACACAGGCGCAACATGAAATATACTGTTTTAATTTATTTAATTTTAATCAAAAATATCTCCTAAAGCAATAAAGAATGCTTTGGTTTTTTTCCTTAGACTCTAACAAAGTGAGCTGTATGTCCTGTGTTATGGGGCATCGGGCCATTTCCTTGCTGCTGTCTGACAGCCCAGTAAGAATGAATGCAAGTTCTGATCTCCTTCACCTTTCTACTTTGAATCACCATATGGAAAAAAGACGCGGATTCCGCCCCACTTTAGTGTCATGGAAATGAGCTGTTATGAAATGGGGAAAAGGAACTGTATCCTGGCAATTTCTGAATGAGCAGCTTGAGAATTGACGTAATTGCAAGGCGCCGGGAGGGAGCCGGCAGAAAGGAGGAGTCAAGTTAGAAAATGAGTAAAACCAAGAGTGTGTCTAGGAAATCTTCGCTTTCCTTCCTTTCCCTTCTGGCCAGATGATGTTTTGCCACTGCCAGGTACAACTTCCTTCAAAGCAGATATTTATGCCGGAAAGACCACTTAAAATCATTGATTTCCAGTAATGCACAGCCATCTTATAAAATAATCTCTGTCTCTCCGGTATGGCAGATCATCTAATAAACAGAACATGGAAATTTATTACAAGGAGATAAATATGAAAGATAGGGTTTTGTCTGCAGATGGCATACATGAAAGAAGCAGAGTTAACAGGGCTGAAACTAGTTCAGAGACCTGCTTAGTATCTCCAGCGAACTGGGAAATTCACATATCCTCCTCATAATACTTTGTATTTTGCCCCTGTGTTGTGCAAACAGCCTGGCTTTCCTGGTGTTCAGGTGATGGAGGCAAGGACGTGCCCTAGGAGACGGCGGCCGCTTTGGACTGTTACCTGTGTCCAGAGACATTCTCCCCAAATCTCTCAGTATCTGCTAAAAAAAAAGTACTCCTTACAGATTCTGATGTTTTGAAGGGACAACACAATCTTTCCCCCGCTGCGCTGGTTGTTGCTCTTTCTAGCAGCTGAACCGGAGGGAGAGGAAGACCTGGGAGATCCTGTCCAGGCACCAGCAGCAGCAGGAGAGGGAATCTGGCACCAACTGTCCCTCCGGTAGCAGGATGGCACTGGAGAGAAGNAGTGATTCTATGATTCTATGATGGGAGGGACTCTCCTCGATCCCCTGTCATGGTGCTCGGATCCTTGACCAGGACTGGCAGTCCATTCAGCTCTCGGTGCTGGGGCTGTCCGTGCTGCCTGTCCCTGTGGCCGAAGCCTGCAGACAGCAGAGTTTGTGCCCATCCTGGTACCCAGCTGGGTGCTCTGGCTGCAGCTGGTGCGGGACGAGTAAAATGTTGGTCCCCTTCCCCTCTGTCTGCGTGCCCGCAGGTGGGACTTATCTGGTCTGAGGAGGTGGCACAGCTATTTCACCTGCATCCCTGATGAATTGGCTGGAGCCAGAAATGTTTCGATTTCATTCAATTTACACATTTTTTCCTGCCTCCAGCATGAGTCACATCCTATACAGGGATCTCTCCACTGTCCTTTCTGCGCAGCTGTGAAAAGACAACAAAAATTGGGCTCAGCTGAGCAGGGCATTGGGAAACACCACGGGAGAGGAGGTATTTCCTATCATAGACTTTATGTGGCACATATTTAAGCACAGCGTGGCCGTGCTTAAAAAGAGTGCGTGAGCCTGTGGCCCTTTGGCACCTGTCCATATGTATGTGTTGGGAAGATCTTGATGCTGGAAGCGGTGTTTTGTGTGTGCAGCAAGGGGCCTGGCTGCTCTCAGAGGCCTTCATTTTTCAAGTCATTTGGCGATGTGTGCCTGGATCCTGGGTCCATGTATGTGAAATGGGGATTTTTTCTTTTCTCCTGGAGGCCCCTAAGCAGGGACACAGGGCAGGAGCTGGTGTTTGAAGGGAGTTTGGTGCTGCTGGTCCCTGGCTGCTGCAGTCTGGTGGAGATTCTAGCTTTTCAGTGTGTTTGGTACTTTTGTTTTGCTAAAAACCCCCAAGCATTGGGAAGAAAAGATCTTTGTCCTTCAGCTGTGAGCAAAGAAAGCTCATAGTATATGTCTGAGAGCCACCAGAAATCCCCTAGCAACCAGGCTTAATGATCCTGATATTTCACTGCAGGATCATAGGAAATCAGAAACTTATACAAAAGCACTGCTGTTATTTAAAATATGAAGTTGCTGCTGGAGGCTTCTTTATAAAGAGGCCCAGAATGGGCAAAGCCGATTCCCCTTGGTATTTATAGCCTGCCTTTTAGTATGTGCACACATAGTCCTTGTGCTTTGAAACAGCTGGGACTGACTGAAAACTGGGTCCCCGAGGTCAGGGTCTGAAGCAGAGACCGAGGAGTTTTAACTTCAGTCTACCGTCTTTGGAAACTTGCAGCCTGAGCCAATGAACCGGGAAGTTTCTGTAGAAACGTGGGGGAACTTTCCATCACACGCTCCCTTCCCTGCTGGCGAGGAGATTTCGCGTGGCTGTAGGTATGCTGACTGGCGTGATTAACCACCTTCGGCATCTCCTTCCTGTGCTGGGAAGTTTGGAGACAACAAGAGGAAAATTACTGGAGCTGGCCTGCTCTTTGCAAAGCCCAGGGCTGCAGTGCCTGTGGATGGCAGGTCTTAAAACGCATCCGTCTCCCGTATTGCAGCAGGTACACAAAGCGGCCTGAAGGGACCATGAGGCCATTAAAAGCTGTAATCATCTCAGCTGCGTTGGCCGGGAGGATCACGAGGGTGGTACGTATCTGCCTGGCACGCTGCCATTGCCGAGCGTAGATGCAGCGACCGAAGGCTGGGTCCGTCCCCATCTCCTCCAAAGCCTCCTGCTGCAGCATCGTGCTTGTCGCTTCTCCCCTGTCCCGGCGGGGAGGCGAGTCCCTCTTGTAAGGTCGTATGAATGCTACACAGCCTGGGCGGCGCTCACCTCTGTGCCGGGGAGCAGCTCCGCAAGGAACTTTGCCATTTTGAAGTGGGAAAGTGAGCCAGTGCCTGTGCTTTGCGTGTGTTTTCCACTTGGGAGTGAAGAAGTGGCTTTTATCAGGATGGGCACGTGTCTTTGTGGCCTCATTCCTGCTGGGGCTGTCTCGGGGGAGGCCGTCGATGAGATCGATGGCAGAAGCAGCAGATTGTACTTGGAGCATTAGCGCAGGCTGCAGATGGAGCAGGACTCTGCTGTTGCTACAGAAACAGCAGTCGCACAGGGTGCATAAAGGCAGCGTCATTTGATAGAGACATGAGGTACTTGGACACCTCAGCTTGAATGCTGCATCCGTTTTTGAGACAGCCTTCAGGAAGGACCTGGCGAGGAGTGTCCAGAGAGCAGTCAAATGCCTGGATGACATGGTAGCAAGGGTTGATCGGGGGGCTTGGACTTCTCTTTTGTAGCAGAGAAAAAGCTGAGGGAGGTGTTATGGCAGTCTTTGCGTAGGCAAGAAGTTGTTGCATGCAAGAAGAGAGTGATCTGTTCACCATCTCTGCTCTTGTAGTCCAAAAAGTGGCGGTTGCATTTTATCAAGGGAGATTCCAGCAGGGAACTCTCTGCCTGCAGGGAGCATGCGGACAGGTGACCCCGAAGTGGCATGGAGTCTCCGTCAAGATGTCTGAGGACAGGTTCAACAGACATCCGCTCTGAACAATGCTGTTTTGGGATGGATATTTGGGCTAGCTGGCCTGTTCCCACCCTTCTTCTCTGTGACTCTGCACTTTGCAGAAGGAACCTAAGAGCTTTTGTTTTACTTGTTTGTGCAGGTAGTTTTGCGGAGAAGACTTACGAGTGGAGCTCAGAGGAGGAGGAGTCCGTGAGGAAGGCAGGACCAGTGCAAGTCCTCATTGTCAAAGATGACCATTCCTTTGAACTGGATGAAGCTGCACTGAACCGCATCCTCCTCTCAGAGGCCGTCAGAGATAAAGAGGTTGTGGCCGTGTCCGTTGCTGGAGCTTTTAGAAAAGGAAAATCATTCCTGATGGACTTCATGCTGCGGTACATGTACAATAAGGTATGGCTCCAGCTGAGGTGGCTCTTCCCAGGGGTATGGTGCTGCTGCTCATCGCTCCCATGTACCACCCAGGGATGAACTGGACAGGACGCTGGCTTGGTGCTCTAGGAATGCTCAAGCCTCTCATTAACATGGGCTTCACAAAATAGAACAGAGCAGATCCTTCCACATCCCTGTGCACCAGTGGGTCTCTAGTGGACTCTTGACTTTGGAGCAGAGATGTTCACATTTGCTGCCCTTTAGGAAACCTCTCTTCTAGGGGCTGCTCCCCTCCAGCACTGGGTTGGAGGCAGCACAGGGGAAAAGTGTAAAACCAAAGTGAGATGAGAACTCCAGCAAGTTCTTATGTTCCTGCCTGCAGGAAGCAGTGGACTGGGTTGGAGATTACAATGAGCCCCTGACTGGTTTCTCCTGGAGGGGCGGGTCTGAGCGGGAGACGACTGGCATTCAGATATGGAGCGAGGTTTTCCTGGTGGACAAGCCCGATGGTAAAAAGGTGCGTGCTTCTCTGTCGCATAGCTGTCTGTTGCTGGTCAACTCATTTTTCTCTTCCAGCTTTTGTAAGAGCCTCCGGCCTTGTCTTAGGTGGCTCAAATGCCTGTGCAACTTCAGAGAAGGTCTTCAATACCATACTCCTAATTTAGCATGAATGGGTTTAATGCAATGAGTCGATACGATATCTAGGTGTCCCTGATGCACTCTCTTGGTGTCCCTCTAACTCTGGGCATCTCGGAGTTTATTTCTCTCCTATTCCCAGGGATCTTGAATTGGTGGGCCTTGCAAACTACTGCCCTTTCCTAGAGCAGTAGCTGTAAAATGGAGTGTCTTCATTCAGGGTGGTCAAATACAATGCAAACTGGATTTTGAAGCATCCTGCAAATTCAACTTTATAGCCAGGAATATTTGCATGCATCTACTCTTTAGCGAAGAGCCCAACACCAAAGTGATGCTGAATTACTCACAGTGTGTTTCCTAATGCTGGCTGAATGTGTTTTGGGTTGGGGAGGTGCGATACGCTGCCGTGTTTGGCTTCCGTGACGTGAAGCTAATGCAGATTCAGGAAGAGGCCTATCTGCACCGACAGCAAGTATTTGAGGAGTAAAGCGGTTCCCTCCTCTGCCTTGCATAGCATTCATTTCGCTGCCTGCTGGAGTCATCACGCTGTCAAGAGTGCCTGAGGCTGCTCTGTTCCTTTGTCCTCCACCGATTATAAGTCTGAGGCAGAAGCGGTGAGATTCCCAGCACAATAATGCAGCTGATGTTCACCCCCCCGCCACCCTTTTGGCATTTGAGAGTGATTTTGCTTGGATGCAGATGCTGAACGGGTGCATCCAAGCTGACATGGAGCTTTCTGCCTCTCAGGTTGCAGTGTTGCTGATGGACACACAGGGGACCTTTGACAGCCAGTCGACCCTGAGGGATTCGGCCACCGTGTTTGCCCTTAGCACAATGATCAGCTCGATACAGGTACGAGGGGGGACGTCTCCAGGAATCACTTCCTAAGAGACAAAAACCCAGTGGTTGGCACCAGCCTAACACAGCAGCTAGCCGGGGCCTTTGGTGGGAGAGACAAAAGCTATCATGTCAGCTGGACTGAGTGCAGGATTCGCACATGACTCCATCATCACATGGAACAGTCTCATCTCCTCATCTCACCCCAAGAGCAGGGCCAGCAGCAGTTGCACCCCTTTGCTTCCAGCTACCAAAGAGGAAAGGACCTTGGTCTGGGGAACTGGGTGTGCTTTTGTCTCGGGGCTGCTGGAGAAGCCTTGGGGTTGGAGGTGTTCACACACCAGGAACCGCATAGCCTGTTATTAGGGCTTCCCTTCCTACCATCTGGCCTTTGCCCTTGGAGAACAGCGTAAATGGGATGGAAGCTGTGTCTTGGTACAGATCTCAGCACATCATAAAAATGGAGAAGAAGGAAGATTGCTTGGACCTGACAGGCTTCCAGGCTGGGGCGTGACAGCCCCTGGTGCTCCCATGCTGGAGCGTTTTGCTGCACAGGGAGCAGCAGTGCCTGTCTGTCTGACGGTGTGAGTCTGTCCAGCAGTACAGCTGTGCTTGGGGCCTGTCTTGTACCGGCACCATGGGCCAGCTGGGGCTTCGGCTGTGTCCCCGTGGTAATGTCGTAGGCTTTAACCACACCGACCCACGCGTTGGCCTGAAGGACAGGCCATTCTAAGTGCTCTGAAGTTTTTGTTTTTAAATGCAGGTTTATAACTTGTCCCAGAATGTGCAGGAGGATGATCTGCAGCACTTGCAGGTAAGACCCTTGTCCCTGCTGCTCTGCAGCACTGGGGTGCCTGGATTATGCTTTGCACTTGCGAGCTGTGTTGCTCTGCAAAGGCACTTTTGCATTTGGAGCCACAAAAGGGTTTTTTAGTTTCCCAACTCTCAAATTGGTTCATGGGCACGGAAGAACAGTCACTGGGGTTGAAACCTGTCTTGCCTACACTCTCGTAGCATGGCTTCTTTGGGGTCTGGGTCCTTTGGCAGGGCAGTCAGTGAGAAACTCTCCAGGAGAGACTGTTCCTGTCTCTGGGACACGTGCCTTTGTCAAGGCTGATTGCCTGTGGAGCTGGAAATGGCCTATGGCTGTGCTTCGTGCTGCACCGGGTGGCTGGAGGACATGGAGAGGCTGAAAGAACCAAGGCTGTTGAGGCAAAAGTGGCTGAGAGGGGAGGTGGTGACGGCCTTGTATGAGCTGTGTATGAGACGCTGCAAAGTGCCCCCACTTTGCAGTATCTTATGTCCACAGTCCACAGGACCCGTTGTCATGGGTGGTGCTGCAGCCAGAGAGGGTTAAGTTGACTTTCTAACGGTGAGGTTAGAGGAGCATCAAACATGTAGACTACCAATCACAGACCATCTTGGTGTGGAGCACCCGTCACAGGTCTGCCAGGAACAGTTTGGATACAGCTCATGCTGGCCTGTGTGTCCTTCCATGGACCCCTACTGGGGTTCCTCGGGAGCAGGGACCCATCAGAGGCCAGGACTGACCCGTGGGGCTGGAAACACGCAATGACTTGCAGCAAGGGGCTAAAGTGACTGGTAATAGGGAGGGATCCAGGGTAGTTAACCATGTATTGGCTGTACTCCTGCTGCTGCAAGCGTCCGTCCGCTGCTCCACGAGTAAGGGCAGTAAAAGTGCTCGTTTGACTTAAGTGATGGGAAAGCTGAAGGGAGAAGTTGCACTGTTCATGCTGTAGGACGGGATCTTTGGATTGTTAGGAGAAGCCCAAAGAAACTGGGTAGCCATTTGTAAGCCTGGATATTGACATCTGGTAGTGGCTCAGTACAGGTGACCCCTAAGGGTAATTGCAGCCCTGACTGTTGGAGACAAGCAGCTAATTGGATTTTTGTGCCCCATGTGTCCTGCCCGTTTCCTGGTATTACCTCTAGCTTTCTCTTCTGTTTAGGTGGTTGATTGATTGGTTAGGTAGGTTTTTCCAGGAGCTTTAGAAAAAAGGAAAGAGAAGCAAAAGTCCAGCTGGAAAAATCAGCATTTGAAGAATTTTGTATCATTTCAGTCAGTAAATCTTTTTGACAATAAAGCCTTTTTAACATTGCACTTATCCGATGCAACTCTGATCTTTCAGTTTGGATTTTAAGCCATTTTTGTTTAACATGTTGACCCATTTCTAGGCATCTGTGAAATACATTATTGTGCCTTCAGTTAGCAATTACAGTCCAGAGAGACTGGAGAGCCTTCAAATCTTGCTGGTAGGCTGATCTTACAGTCTTTGCACAGTGGGGGTTTGCAGGGAAAGTACTTATTTCTGAATTCATTTCCGCTGCTTCTTGGAATGTTTAAAGAGAGCAGGGCTCCAGCAGTCCCCTGTAGTATGTGAAGTTTCTGGTTGGTATGAAAGTAACAGCAAGCAGCTGATTTGAGCCATTTTCACAGCCAACAATTCCAGGCTGAGATATTTCACGTGAGGGCTCAGCACGGTGATTGTCTGTAACAGCTCCGCGTGCCTCGGATGTGAACCGAAAGCACACAGCCAGCCAGTTTCTGTTCCAGCTCTGCAAATGGTGTGGTTAGCCCCGAGTCAACAACCGTCCCTCGCTGCTCTGCCTGTGGCCCACAGCCGCCCGTCCGGCCGTGCAGACTGACAAGCTAACAGTCCTGTTTTTCTCTGCTTCTCCTTCCAGCTTTTCACCGAGTATGGCCGGCTGGCCATGGAGGAGACATTCTTGAAACCTTTCCAGGTGAGTCCGAGGGTCCTGGCCAGCACACGTCCCCTCTGCTGGAGGTGGCTTGTCCCCGAGCCGGTTGGCTTCACCACGAGGTGTCACTGCAGTTTGCAGGACGGGGAGGAGATGTCGATGCCTGGGGACTGGCTCAGCTGCACAAAAGAAAGGCTTTGTGCTTCCTTGCCCCCAAAGAGGCTTCCACATACATCCAACATCCCTCTTTCTTTCCTCTCTGAACCCTTGCCATCCTGAGAGCTCTGCCCTGTCCTGCCAGATGTCCTGTCGGGCTTGGAAAGCAGTCAGGTTTTGCAGCAGGTTTCTCATGCTGTCTGCCCAGGGACTCTGCCCAGCCTTTGCTCTGAGAGGTTTGAACCCGCCTGCCCCGGGAATCCCTGTCTCTGGCAAAATGAAAGGACGAGGATTAGCTTAGTGCTCTCACGAGTGACAGCAGAGCTGTGGGAAGGCTCGATTTAAGTGGGGTTTTAACTTCAAATAAGGGACATCTGTTTGCCCTGCTGCTTCCCAACCTGTGAAAAGCTGGCGTTCAAAAAAGGGAGAGCGTCAGGCGGACAAGAGCTTGCTCTGGACACCAGAGCTGCGAGCACCTGGGAAGATGGTGGGCTGTGACAGCCCCTTCCAGTAGGAAAGCGAGTATGAGCAAAAAGAGACAAAGCAGAAGGTAGGGGGGCAGAAGGAACCCATGACGTGGCTGTGGCAGCTCACTAAAGCTCCAGTCCTTTAACAGGTCAAGTAATGATTTCATATGGCTTTGGTTATGGCTGCACTGAATCCTGTGCACCTGGGAGGCTGGGAAGGTGGTTGAACCAGTTTGGAAGCTTTGGGGGGGTCTGTGGGGCCAGGGTGAGCAGGGAGCGGGGCCTAAGGGGATGGAGGGAGCCGATGCTGTGAGGTCCCCACACCGCAGTGGAGCTGCAGGGCTCGTTGCATGGTCGGGGTGGTAAATAGAAGGAGAAAACCTTCTGTGGGACTCTGGCCTTACCCTGTACAAGTTGTTCCTCTAACCAGCTGCTCTTTGGCAGTCCCAATGGCTTGGTCCAGCTTCTAGCTGGCATCCACAGTAGGTTAGGTGGTAGCTGGATGGGGGTTTGTGAGCTTCCCAGCGTGGAAAACAGCAGAGAGCAAAACATGCTGTAAAAGTGCAAATAGTAATTGGGAATGGGTTACAGTTGTTTTACTTTGGCCTTCCAACGTAAAAAGAGAATTGCCATCCTCACCACCATCCTGGAAGGCCTAAGGGGTTTATAGGGTGTCTGTGGTCAGGAAGTGGAAATAAAATTAAAAGGTTAAAAAATACAACCAATTGACAAATTGAGATTTTGGGGAGCTTTGAGGGTATATTGGATGCTGGCATGGGCGGATGACTGACAAGCGATGTGAAAGCTACCAGTAAAAATATATGACTTGTAGCAGCAAAAGCTAGGAGAAAATTGTAAAGAGGTACAGAAAAAAGCCAGACATTAAATAAATACTCCTTTTCCTTATTTAAAAAGTGTCAGGATAATGTAGCCAAATATTTCAGTGAAAGTGAAATACTTCCTACTCCGTCAGTAAAAAGGAGGCTGTAAGGGGAAACTTTTAAATATGCTTAAGTCATTAGGACTGGTTAATAGGCTCTGATTTTCACAAAGACCGTAATTGCTGTCAAGTCACGCCATTTTGTGGATAGCAAGTCTTGTCAAACAATCCCATTATCAGTTTTTAAAAGATCACGAGTTCGGTTGATAAAGGTAACTATCACCATGATATGTTGCCTTCTGTAAGCCTTATCTCCCTATGACGCTGATTAAAAGCAAGTGAACAACATACCCAGTCAGCATTGTCTGGTTTAATCCATTGTAAATGGATTAAAAACTCATTAACTGACAGATGACAGAGCACGCTGAACTAATTTTAATAGGGAATCATCATCCTTCAGAAGTGTTTCCTTGGGGCTGCCCCCAGGGTCTCTACGATTCACTGTCATCTTCATTAATGGTCTGGGGAAAAATATCAAATGACTGGTGGTAACCCTTGTGGATGTGATCAGATTTGACAGAAGGATCGATGGTGACGTGGCCAGGTGAGCAATGGAGATCTCTTGTCCACATCGCAAAGTGGGCTTGTTCCTGTTTTTAAAGACAGCCCAGCGTTTGGATTCGGAAGCAGGAGAAGGGCGGTGGTAGATAAACTGCTTTTCCAGTGGGGAGGACGAGGCAGCATGCAGGTCTGTGTCTGCAGCTGAGGCTGGACAAAGACTAACAACGAGGAGCACACTGTTAATGAGGGGGCAATTTAATGGTTAGGGTGGCTAACGAGAGAGCTGCCCGGGCTCCTCTGGTAGCTGCAGGCTTTTACCGAGACAGCTCTCTTCCCAGAAGAGCGTCTACAGCTCGAGTTTCTTGGGTGAGGTTCCAGGCCTGTAAGTCAAAACAAGCTGAACCTCTTTTGTCCTTCAAATACGCGGATCTGTAAAGGAGGCTTTGGAAAACGGCTCCTCTAGGAAAACGCTGCCAAGCAGGGAGAGCACTGAACGTGTCGATAGCGAGGCCGTTGCGTTGATCCTGCTGGAAGGGAAGCACTACTCGGCGGTGGAAAATGAACGTTGCCCTTTGGCTCCCTCCTCCCCGCGGTGTGTCCTCCCGCTTGCGCTGAAGCGTAACCGCGCTGCCCCCGCGCCCTCGCCAGGTGCCGGTCCCGGTCGCGATGCCTTGGCAAAGGCAGCGCGTGGTGCCTGGCTGTTTGTAGGCTGGAGGGGCTGAGGGTGGGTATGAGGCACGGTGAAGCCAGCACGTCTGGAAGAGTTTTGCTTAAGAAGGAGGGAAATAATTCCCCAGTCAAACAGTGCAAGACATGCATAATGTGTTTGTGGAAAAGTCCGAAACATGGACATGTCTCCTAAGCATCTCACAGTCTTAGAAAGAACAGCGTGTCCTGAAACAGCTAACTGGGTGCAGTTGCTGTGGCTTGTCATGCAGTTAGGAATGGCCAACTCTTCTTTTTTTTTTCCCTTTCCTGATGTTTTATGGAAGAGAAATAAGGAGGGGAAATATTTTCCCTCCGTCCCCTAAATCTTTGTTCTAAACATAAACAATTTTAGGGAAATTCCAATGAAATGGATTCCACTTGCTGACCTGCTTATTCATGTGCATGAGAGAAACCCTGGCACCCCTGCCAGGCCCTCCTGGGCTTCAGCGTTCAGGGCTTCCCCCTCCAAACCATGTATTTGTTACACGGGACATAGGTTCCTTGCACAGATGAGACACTGGAGACAGGATTTTTTTTCTGAAAACTTTTTTTTTTTTTTAAAGATTAAAAGTTGACCGTAGTGGTATTTATTTATTTATTGCGTAGGAACTTTGAATGCCTCAATAAAGATTACAAAAGCTAGTGATTTCTTATTCACCCTCGTTATCCTGCATCTGCTTCTCATTAAAAGTCTGTCTGGAAGGCTGCCCAGTGCAAAAGGCTGAAAAAACGAGCCTGTAAAATTCCCATAGGATGGAACTAAATGTGGCTGGAATTAGGGAGCTCGTTGCCTTTTGTCCTGGTTAGCAAAAAGCTCTTTCTTGTTTTGCAGTTTAAATTATTGAAGCTATTCTTCAAACTAGGGAATCAAACTACAGCAGTCCGGGGTTTGCTCCCTCCTTCCCCTTTGTAGGGCACAGCCACACATGGAGCGAGTCCGCGCGGTCTCAGCGCCGCTGGGATTTCCACCAGTAAAGGTGTGAGTTGCTGCTGGAGCAGGGCAGAGACTCGAGGCCAGGTCTTGCTGCGGCATGAAAGCGGGGGCGAGGGTGCCGGGGGGGTCCTGCCACCGCTGCGGGCTCCGACGGCTGCGTGCGATCGGCTGCTGTCAGCCATGGCGGTGGGGAAGGAGACCCCGAAACCCTTTTTGATAACACACAGCGGAGTTACACATCTCATGGAGCCGCTCCTGGTCCTGCGATGAGCAGCAAACAACAGAGTGATGCCCTTGAACGATGAGTTTTTCCGAGCTGGAGCAGCTGGTAACGTTGACTGGAGGGGTACTGTGTGGCACTGACCCCACTGTCTTTCTGTCTGTTTTCTAGTCCCTTATATTCCTTGTTCGTGACTGGAGCTTCCCGTATGAATTTTCTTATGGATCCGATGGTGGTGCAAGATTTTTGGAGAAGCGGCTGAAGGTGCGTTCTTTCTCCCCTGGGTTGGTTTAATGAGCAGTGCTAGCCTGGGGGTACGCTCGTGGGTGATGGAGAATGAAGAGGCAAATCTGGCTTTCTGGCCCAGGGACGATACGCCGCCATCCCCGGTATGGATGGAGAGTGCGCCGGGCACGAGGGTGAGACCTTGATCTGGGGGACAGCCAGTGCTGGCGAGCCTGATCCTGGGCAGGGAACGGGGTGCAGAGCAGTGGGGGATCAGCTGGGTGGCCACAGCGCTGGCTGTTGGGTGTGCAGTGCCGTGTATGGAGATGCTGGTTACGGTCATGCTTATCCGGTGCCTTGAAATCACGGAAGAGGCATTTTAGGAGGCTGAATCGCCGTGCCATGTTCCATGGAGGGCTGAGGCCGCCTGTGCTAGGCTTCTGCCCAAGCCCAGGCTCCCTGGGGCTCTCTTGCTGGGAGCAGCTGGGAGAGGCGTTAGAGATGGGAGTCAGCAGATTCCCTAGAGACCAGGAATTTCAGTTTTTAGAATTTTTAGTTTTAGTAATAGGTAGTTGTACAGTAAAACTGATGGGCAGGGGCTCCGCTGGGCTTAATCAGGAAATGCATGGGTGATTTGGTAGCGGAGACACCTAATTAAGTGGGAGACAAGAAAGGCCCTAGTGGGAAATCCCAAATGTTTTTGTATTCCAGTCATACACGGACATGCACATTTTCCAAACGATAATAACATGCCCCAGGGCATGTGGTCAGAGATAACGCTAGTTCCTTGGTCGCTGGAGGAGCCTTGTCCTTGTCCTCGTGCGGCATACCCCTACGGGATGTCCTCCTGGCTCGCTCTTCCCGCTGTAAGCAGCCACAGCGCTCCTGCCGGCCCCGCTGGCCCAGCGTTAACCGGTGTCCCCACCAGAAGGAAACCCCTGACCCAGACTGGTCTCTTGCAGGTCTCGGGAAATCAGCATGAAGAGCTGCAGAACGTCAGAAAGCACATCCATTCCTGCTTCACTAAAATCTCCTGCTTCCTCTTACCTCACCCGGGCCTGAAAGTCGCCACCAACCCCAATTTCGATGGAAAACTGAAAGGTACGAAGGCAAAGGTCTGGTTTTTAAGCAGATACCTTAGATGCCCTGACAGACTGTCCTGCTGGTTCCTGAAACCTCTATAAGTATTTTCCATGAAAAAACACGTGGGAGAGGAGGTGGATTCTCCTCCCAATGACGTACATGCACTTGGCTCATTCTTCCAAGCCCAGCCTATTCATTGCCGGCTGTTTTTAACCTAAGACAGAGGTGGAGGCTGAAAAGGTGTGGGAGGCCAAGGCAGAGATGGAGGCCAGAAAGGTGTGGGAGGTGAAAAAAGTGTGGGAAGCCAAAAAGGTGTGGGAGACCCAGACAGAGGTGGAGGCCAAAAAAGTATAGGAGGCACAGAGGTGGAGGCTGAAAAGGGGTATGAGACCAAAAAGGTATGGGAGGCCAAGGCAGAGGTAGAGGCCACAATGGTCTGAGAGGCTGACAGATGTGGAGGCCAAAATGGTGTGGGAAGCTAAGACAGATGTGGAGGCCGAAATGGGTGTGGGAAGCTAAGACAGATGTGGAGGCCGAAATGGTGTGGGAGGCCGCAAAGGTCTCAGCGCCGCTGGCAACGTGTGCTGTCAGGACAGATGGCTGATAGCTACCGGGAAAGGGCAGGGCTGAGGCAGGAAGCTTATGGACACGGTGTTCAGCCTGTAATTAAGCAATTATGCTTCGCTTGCAATTCGGCACAGATGCAGAGCGGTGCAGGCTGGTTGCTGGAAGGCAGGCTGGTGCTTGCAGAGGGTGGAAGGCCGGTTACACGTGCTCTCAAGGGAACGTTATTTCACTTTGAAAAGCTTTCCAAGGAGTATTTAATCTTCCTGGCTTATCTGATCAGCGGTTTTCCCTACAGGTCAGATGTAGTTCAACAGGTAAAAAAAAAAAAGGGGGATGGAAAAAAAGCCATGGTAAGATTCTCCACCCTCAAAGGAGCCACGTGCTGTGGATTTTTTCAGTTGTTTGTTGTGAACCAACTGCTTACCAGCATCGCTGGTTACGGGCAGCTTGCAATCCTAGCAGTAGAGAAAATGGCCTATTAGTCACTTAAATTAGCAGACAGAAAGATGTTACTTTTTCTCTGGTTTTGTCTGGCTAGTGATCAGACTTGTTCTTCTGGCAAACTCCGTGCTAACCAGCGAGCAGGGCAGCGAGGCAGCGGCAGGAGGCGGCGTGCCTGTGGAAACTGAGCTGGTCTCTGTTAGTTTCCCCCTTAATTTCAGGTGCTGAGTAGTACTGAACAAGTGGTGTGTGCCGAACTGGCCCAGGGGTTGGCAGCGGCTCCTCGACACTGTTTTTCTTGTTCCCTCAGAGCTGTAAGCAGCTTTTTGTGCTCTGGTGGAAGAAATGTGGGGAAGCTTCCCCTCTCTCCTTACCTTCCAAATGCCTGGACGTTGCATCGTTTTTTCTGTCTCCAGCCTTGTACAGTTTAATTTAAATGGCAACAGATGGATGTCAGACACCTTGAAGCTGTAAGAATGACTGTTAGGAGATGAGTCTGCTTCTGCTGAAGTGCCACAAGCAGCCCATGGACCCCTCAAACGGCGCCCTGTGCCAGCCCTGTGCCAGCCCTGTGCTTTGGCAAAGGGGACAGGCTGGTGGCAGCAGAGGTTGTGCCCGTTCCTGGTATCTGCACCGAGGGGCGTCTGATGGCGCAATGTAAATGCACAGTCGCGCGCAGGAGTCCGCAGTGTACCTGTACCAATGGTCTGCAAAAGCTTTAAAATGCCTTGCAGTGAGAATTCCACATATCGGTTCACAGAGGACCAAGAACTTGGCACAGAAAATCTTGCAGGGATGAGAGCCAGAGAGCCTAATCCCTGGCAGAAGATTTCCACTACGAGTGCCATGGAGCAGAGCAAAGGGAAGGCACAGCATGTGTCCGTGCCCTGTACATTAAAGGTCATGATCTGCAAAGAGTGTATGTGTCCGGGCAAGAAGACGCTGCTCTCTGGCTGACGCGTTGCGTGCGCGTTACCAGCGTCATCAGCAAAAGCAGGTTGTTTTTTTTTCCCCCCCATGCAGTCACATTTATGTTTGTGCAGGTATTTTTGAGACCATGAAGCTGGTTTGTGGATATACGCACAGCTGTCTATTCTGTCCGCGGGTTAAGTAACAACTTAGCTGGGGCCACGATCATTTCTGAGGGCTCACGTCACTAAATCGTAGGGTGTCTCAGTCTCTGGCGTGACTCTCCTGCTCTTGTTTCACCGGAGTGCACACCGAAGCACAAGTCTGACGTTGGGCTGGTACTGATGACACTGGGTTTTGTTTCCAGAAATAGACGATGAGTTCATCAAGAACTTGAAGATTTTGATTCCTTGGCTTCTTAGTCCCGAGAGCCTGGACGTTAAGGAGATCAATGGAAACCATATCACCTGTCGAGGCCTTGTGGAATATTTTAAGGTATTGGCTTATTTAAGAGAAAGTGGGCTTATTTGTCTGTGGCACGCTTGCACGTTTGCTGTAATGAAAGGGGAAAGCAGCAGCAGGCAGGCCAGCACTTGATGGCTAGAGGAAACGCTCTTGGTCTAGCTAATGATCCTGCCTCTCAGGGCTGGAGAAAGCAAACACCTTACGGTCACTTATTTGACCACGCAGTAAGCCCAAGAAGGGGGCAGGGCTGTTTTCCTCCTCTGGAGAATTGAGGACCAGGGGGAGGTAGGCTGAGGGCCGTATTCCTATTGCCTTTAGAAAAAGCTTATTTTTGTTGTCATGGCTACTGGGACATTTTAATGCAAGACATCAGTGAGTAATTCTCACCACCTACTCTCCAGGGCTACTTGACTCTGGCTCCTTCTCCTTCACTGAAGGACAGAGGTAGGTGCAAAGCCGATGATAGAGATATTTAGCGTAAGTGGTGGAACGAGAGCCTTGAGTGACCAACCCGGGCCACCCAAGGAGTCGACCCGAGCCACGCTACGTAGCATTTTCTGACAGAGCATCCCCTGCTGAAGCCATCTTGTGCCAGGAGCGTCCTCTGCTGTGCTTTTAACATCCTGTTAAAGCTGCGTCTGCAGCTGGGTGGGGGTGTTTGCGTGTTGCTCGCGAATGCCGTATTCAATGTGATTTCTTGTTCTGTACGCTGTTTTGCAGGCGTACATAAAGATCTACCAAGGGGAAGAATTGCCACACCCAAAGTCAATGCTGCAGGTACGTGAGTGTGAGCTGGTTGGGCATTCATGCACTGTAATTGCCATTGATTTCCAGTTAATTGCCAGAGGTGTCCAGCTAGTGCAGCACATTGGGTCTTCGGTGATTTTATTTCCAATGCCTTGGTGTAACAACCCACGGAACAGCCCTGGTGGAAGTATTTGGCAGTCGTGAGCCTGATACGGCTTAGCAATTCCGGCAGCGCAGCTCGTGCACCTTGGCCGGACTGTGGTGGTTCGCTGTCTGCGCACACAGCGTCAGCCAGCTTAGCTGAAATTCCTCCCCCGCAGGTAAATGGCATCGTCGGTGGCTGCGGCGGGGCCGCGCACGGAGGTGACGTGGCCCCGCGGCGGCTGCTGGGCTGCAGCTCTGCTCTGTGAGCCAGACGGCTTTGCGGGAGGTTGCAGCTGTAGCTGTTTACATGTGACTGAGCCTTTTATCTCTTTTCTTGCTGTTTCCCACAGCTGAAGCCTTTTCAAGTTTTCCTTGTTCTGGCTTGGAGGGTAGGAATCCTCTCTTCATGCAGGCTTTTGCCTGGGGGAACTGAGGAGACTGGACGTGTAAATACAGAATGATCTTCTTTGGCATTGGTCAGAGACTGGGGAGAGTACACTTGGCTAAGACCAGGGAGCTGTTTAATTCTGTACGTGTGCTCCAGGGTACCGTGCGCGTGTCCCGGCCGTGTACAGGTGTGGACCACGGGTACCCAGGCAGCCAGTGGCTGCTGCTCTCTGCAATTAGACTTCTTAACCCTGTCTTTCTGCAGCTAAACTTTGTACCCCTTTTGCCCTTCTTGCAGGCCACAGCAGAAGCCAACAATTTAGCAGCAGTTGCCACTGCCAAAGACACCTACAGCAGGAGAATGGAAGAGGTAGGTGGTGCTGAGTCCATCGTTTCACAGCACTCATGTCTCCTGGCTCTCCTGTCCGCATGGGGAAACCTCCCTGCCGGGGTTCCTGGTAGAAAACGTCCTGCATGGACTTGGCCAGTACTGGTTACAGCGGTGCACGTTCAGAGACCCAGAGAGGGTCTCTCCTATGTTCGTGGTGGAAAAGGGGGCTTTCTTGCAGGCTGGAGGAGAGCAATGCCCCCCGGTCAGGGTGTCGTGGCAGGACAGGGCAGGGTGATCGACAAATGGTCACTGTTTCATCCCGTGGCAGCTTTTTGCAGACCATGTGGCCTCTGCCAAACTTGCATCCTCTTCTCAGCGTTCTCCTGCGTGGGTAGATGCAACCGAAAAATGTGATGTAGTGGGGTGGCAGCGCTGCACGACCATGCCACCCATGCTATGGCTGGTGCGAACGAGGGGATAAAGTCATTCTAACTGGCTCTTCACCTCTGCCCTGCCCTGTCAGCCTCTCTCAGCCCTGGCGAGGGGATGGTTGTGGTGTTTTAAGGGGACGCTCGGACCCTAGCCTGTCTCCAGCCACTTCCAGGCCCCCACTCTGTTCATCGGTATTGGACATCGCTGCCTACTGGCAGGAAAAAGGTACGGAGGTATGGAGCTGTGTGGCCAAACCGCCTGTGGACCGCCCTGGGCCTTAAAGCTAACGTGTCCATACTCTGAAAGAAAATGCCAGAGTTTCCAGCATCAGAAAATGCTGGGGTTCGGGGTCCTGCCGGTCGCTGTAGCTCAGTGGTCGGGGTTGCCCAAGATCCTGGCTCGGGCTGTGAGCAAATAGAGTAAGGGAGCTGTGGGACGCAGCTTCCCACTGCAGACACTCGCTGCCCTGTTTTAACCCGCACCTTGCAGAGGTGTCCCAGATGGCCAGCACGTCTTCAGGATCTAGTGGTCTGTGCCAAACAGGAGCCTGTAGAACCCTAATTCCAGTGGTTTGCACGGCAGAGCACAGGACCTGTGGGTGCTGAGGTTTCTGGGTGATTGGACTGTGTTTTCCACGCAGGTCTGTGGTGGGGACAAGCCCTTCCTTGCACCTAGTGACCTCCAGACCAAACACATGGAGCTGAAGGAAGAGGCTGTGAAGCTGTTTCGCGGGGTGAAGAAGATGGGTGGGGAGGAGTTCAGCCGTCGCTACCTCCAGCAGCTGGAGAACGAGATAGATGAGCTCTACATCCAGTACATCAAGCACAACGACAGCAAGAACATCTTCCACGCCGCCCGCACCCCCGCCACGCTCTTTGTGGTCATCTTCATCACTTACGTGATAGCTGGAGTGACCGGCTTCATTGGCTTGGACATCATAGCCAGTCTGTGCAACATGATCATGGGCTTGACACTTATCACACTGTGTACCTGGGCATATATCAGATACTCTGGGGAGTACAGAGAACTGGGCGCAGTAATAGACCAAGTGGCCGCAGCGTTATGGGACCAGGTAGGATAAAGAGCTTTTGATTTAAAACAAACAAACAAACAAAAACCCCACCAAGTTCTTAAGTGTTGAGTTTCCTGGGGCTTTTCCTCCCCTTTGAAATGGCTTCTGTGTTTAGGGTTGGTAGGTGCTCCGGCTGGGCCTGCCTGGGCAGATCCAGCCGCTGGAGCTGGTCGTGCCGTGGTCAGCGAGAGAAGACCTGTGCCCTGTCTTCTTCAGACAGCAGGACATTGAATTTTAGGCCATTCCTTAGACCTTCTAGATGGGGAAAGCAGGGACGGAGGCAATGCTTTCAGATCAGATTGTGGAGTTGATTGTACGGAGGAGACGTCTTAGGGAGCGGCGATGGGCCTGGGCAGGGCTGCGCTGTGGTTGTGGCACAGGCAGGCAGCGTGAGGCGGGTTGGAGAGCGGGAGTGAGCAGCGAGGCTGGCGCCGCGTACCCACCCAGCCCTTCCCCTGCCCGAGCCTGAGCCTCTGAATCCTGCCCAGTGTGAAAGACGAGCCCTGTAGATCCAGGCTGGGGATGAGAAAACTCACAGCAAGCTGTTTTGTTCTGCCTATTTTTTTTTTTTTTCCTCCGTGTCGTACCCATCACCAAATGCTAGCTTGTGGAGCCTCGGGTCTTGTGGGAATGGGGCAGCTTTGCCTCGGGTCCCACTGGGGAGGCGTTCTCAGAGCCGGGGGGTCTGGGTTTTGTGTGCGTGTCTGTGTATGTCAAAAAGAACAGACCCATCTCTCCTGGTTCAGGGCAGGGATTTTGCCTCTCCCCGGGTCTGCCGGAGACTGAGGCCGGGTCTCGGCCTTGCCCGTTTTGGCACCGGGCCCCACTTTCCCGTTACAACCACAGCTGTGCTGGGTCAGTTGGTCTCACCCACTCTTTTTTGATTTCTTCGGGTTTTTTTTTTTCCAAACAACACGGGAAGGTCTTGGTGGGGCCCCCCCATGTCAAACAGAACACCTCTAAAACCTGAAACACGGTCACAGCGAGCAGTCACCCCCCCCGCACGCCCCTACCTTGCTCTGCCCGCTTTCCGCACGGCGCCGCTGCAGCGCCTGGCCCCGGCAGGGTTGTCTCGCAGCCCACGGCCGCGGTATTTTTAACACTCGGTCCTTCCTGTTTCCCCTTCTGCAGCAGCCCTTTCCTCTCCCCGTTGCAGAGCTGCCGGGGAAAGCCCGGAGCCCGCAGGCTCCCACCGCCCCGCTTCATCCCGGCCAGGGGAGCAGCCCACCGGAATGCAGCTGCAGCCGCCGGCCCATGTGCTGGAATAACAGTTCGAGGGCTGCGATGGCTTCTGCTCTCCCCGTGGCAGAGCCGGGGTGAGCTCATTGCTTGCTCGGCCCTCAGAAGCCGCCGGCCGCAGTCGTGGGTTTCATTTCTGTGCTGCTCCAAGGGGGAAAGGGCCGTGCTCAACAGTCTGACCCGCTCCTTCCCTGCTTTTTATCCACCGGCGAGTTGTTAATCGAGGGTGACCATATTTGCCTGCTGCCCGTTGCTGCGCAGAGCGCTGCAGCTGGAGCTAAACATGCAGCGTTGGGGGGAAAAAAAATGAAGCATTTATAATTCATTTATTATTCCTTCATCCCAGAGCTGGGGAGCGGTATTGCTCGGCCAGACTGCCTTCAAAATAAGGCGGCTTGAGAGCAAGATCATCCCACTGCCAGCGTCCCAGGCGGGTTCCTCCTGGCTGCCCTGTCCTCGGCAGCCCGAGCAACCACAGCGAGCCCCGCTGCGCTGCGGTCGGTGCCTGTGCCGCGGCCCTTTGCTGGGGGACCCTTCCCGGCTGCCTTTGGGAGATGTTGGGGGGTTTAAGCCCCACATTTGCCCACCCCTGTGCAGGAACCAGTGTGTGTGTGTCGGGGGTAAGGAAGAACAGGACGCAGGAAGCCAGAGACGCTGCCCACTCGCAACCTGCCCAGCTGGGGAAAAATAAAAGAGGTTAAAGTGCCTGTAGCTGCTCCCTGGCGTCTGGCTGGCCCCCGCGGGCTGCGCGGCACAGCTTTCCAACTGAAGGGAAAGTTCTCCCCGGCAGGAGCGGTGTGGACAGGCGGTACTGGCCCTGCTGCAGGCACCGGGGCTTGGGCAGCGGGACTCTGCCCGCAGCCATACGCATGGCCGGTGCCCGAGTGCCCCGGGTGGGTTCAAAGCCCTCGTGGCTCTGTCCCATGCCAGCGCTCGCGGTGTCCCGTGGCAGCGGGACCGGCTGCAGGAGGGGTGACGGAGCCGTGAGGGGTCCTGCAAGAGGGGCAGCCTGTGCGGGGCGACCCCCCGGGAACACACGGCCGCGGTGGCACCGGCAAGGGGCTGCGGCCAGAGGCGTGAGCACCGTGCTCGCGTGAGCACGTCCCACGGGCGGGCGTGATACACAGAGATGCTTTTTTTTGTTTTTTTCTTTTTCTGTCTCCCCCTTCCCAATGCCTCTCCCCAGGGAAGCACGAATGAGGTAAGTGGCTCTTGTTCTCCGCATGCGATACCACTCGGCTCCCTTGGGCCAGCTGGGCCGTGGGCTCCCGGGGAAAAGCATCTCGGGCCCGGATGCACGTTTCGGCCGCGTCGCCGCCTGTGGGCTCGCAGGGGACAGGGCGCTGCGAGGGCTCTGGGCAGCAGTGGCATCCTGGCCCTGCACCAGGAGACTTGCCGGCGGCTGGGCTCTGGTGGTTCCCGGTGATCCAGATGCCTGGGGAAGGGAGTTAAACGTGGGCGCTGCACGCCAGGCGGTGCTGGAAGCCAAGTCGGGGAGAGATTTGGGTGGGGAGTGTGTTTGTTATGATGGGGATTTTCATCTTTCGCCCATCAGCTCTGTCTGGGGATTTTCCTGTTGTGCTGAGAGGTCAAACCAAAACACCGGTTTGTTTTGTAGCACCAACCGTGCAGGCAGGGCTCCTGCCCCAGCCAGCTCCATCTTTTACCGTGTTACCAAAGCCTGACAGCTCCGTCTGTCAGCGTCACCACCTGTTTCACCCACCGAGTTATGTGGGGAGGTCCTCTTAAAAGAAAGTTGGAGCAGCTCTCACAGGTCCAAAAGGCTGTTTAAAAAAAAAAAAAAAGTAGTTAAAAATCAACCCATTCCTTCCCCCAGCGCAGGCCGGCCGTTTTGGTACCTCACCGTGCCACAAATGCTGAGCAGCTAAAAGCTTTCTGACCTCTGGGGCCGTGGGCTTTGCTCTGCCTTGGGCACCAGCGAGAGGCAGAACGCCGTCTTTGCTACTGAGGTGCTCTTGAGCAAAGCCCGTCAAGGAAAAGTCAGCTCTGTGAGCCTGGTTAGGCATGACAAAAAAGCCTAACGCAGCACAAAATGCTGCAAGGTCGCTTACGAGAACTTGAAAGCGTATTTTCAAGAAAGAAGCCCAGAGAAGCTGCACGAAGACTCCTCCACCAGGCCGCCACGTTCCCCAACGCTGGCACGCAAAGCCCCACCTGCGTTTCTGCGGCCCCCCGGGGATGCGGCCAGCCGTCTCCCCGCACCCCCTGCCGTGCTGCGGCTTCAGCCTCGCCTGCCTCCCTCGACAGCCCCGAGCGCGCGAGGAGCACCTCACCCCGTGAGCGTGCGATTCCCTGCCGGTGATCCGTCCCTTCCCGCCCCGTCCTGAGCTAATCCTGGCTCACCAACGGCCTTCAGGCCCCCAGCAGCCGCCGGTGGGGTTTTAGTGGTTTTTTTTCCTCCCCCCTCCAATGATGAGTTCATTTGAAATCGAAACGTCAGAGCTGTGGCAGCTGTCCACACCGAGTCCTCCGCAATCAGAACCGTATCTTGGCAGCTCCTGCGCCATCCGCACTGGGTATAAAGCCCCCCCGAGGGGTGGGGGACAGGGCGGTCTTGCCTGTCCCCACATCCCAGCCGCTGCAGAGACGGCGCCTGCAGCAGCCCTCCGGGATCAGAGCCGTGTCTCGGCCCTGTGGCTGCTCCGACGTTAGCTCTGCACGGGAAACGCAGCCCGCGTCCGCGCCGACTCTGACGGCGCACGGGTTACAAGCGTGGCAGCCGCTCCCGACGCCCGCCGTTTAGCTGTCGCGCTCTGACAGCCCATCGTGACGCCGCTTCTGAGGCCGGCAGCCTGTTCCCACCGATGCTCTGCAGAAAATGGGCACAGACTTTTATTAGACTGTGGTGTTGCTGTTTGCGAAGGGCAGGCTCTTCTCTCCGATGGGAAAGTGCAGGCGGGTGCAAATGGGAAATGGCAAAATTAGAAGGAAAATTTAAAAAAAAAAATCCGCATTCATCTGCAGAAAAGTAACCTAGGCAAAGCAGGTAGCCATTACATAGCAAGGCCCTCCGTATGATGCACTGCGTACCTGGTGTAAAGCGAAATGCTGAGGATGCAGAAATTTAAACTCGGTGTGTGAAATGTGGAAAAAACTCAACCACCCCTGGTAAGTCCCTTACTCCAGGTCGCCCTCGATTTCGGGCAACTCGCGGGAGCTCTGCCCGTGGCTGAGACCTTTGAAAAAAGCAGCGAGCTTTCATCTTTTCCCCGTTGGCCACTTGCCACAATCACGAGCTGGGGCACAAAACAAACGGCGCGCCGCGACGGGGTCGAAGGCGAAAGCCCAGAGCGCGCGGCGTCGCGCGCAGCGGGGCTGGGGACGTCACCCGTCTTTGCTCTTTTCTTTTTTTTCCCCAGGCTTTGTACAAGCTGTACAGCGCAGCGGCCACTCACAGGCATCTGTACCACCACGCCTTCCCTGCACAGAAAGCGGAGCCCGCCGAGGGCTCGGAGCGGAAGAAGGTGTAAGCCAGGCGCCTTCCCGTCGCTGCACGACCGAGGCGCCGACGTCTCCTCCTCGGTTCGGTGCTCTCGTCCCCGTCCCCATCCCAAGCTCCCGCCGCGGCACAGGGAGAGCGGAGAACAAGTCACGTGTAAGGCGGTTCGGTGCGTTCGTTCGACAACACGGTGTTTGAGGGGAAGATGTCGGCCTGTTTTTCGTTGTGTTAATATGTACATACTGGTACTGCCGCAAATGCAAAGTGCTTTTAATTTGTAACAGCCAGCATACTTCCCAGCTAATTTATGAAGCCTTATTTCCCCCTTAATTACTTACGAAGTCACTGAAAGAATCGTAATTTACATGATAACTGCACCTAAAAAATCTTCCAGACCTTAGCTTACTCAAGGCCAACTTATTTTCAGATACCTGAGCAAGTTATACCATGTAACCAAGTTTTTTCTTCAATTAACTATTTAAGTACATAATTAAAAATGTATTAACTTGCTTTATCGGAAACTGTAAGGGCACTTCTGCTATGGTATGTTAATGAAGTTGTACGGAAAGCGTACTTTTCTGTTCGTAACCGATGCACAAAGTATCACTTTGTATATGTATTGGAGAAAGCTTCACTGTATTTCTGTATATATACCCATTATAGTGCATAGAAAGTGTGTTCAACAGTTCTATTCTTTTATCGTCAGAACTATTAAAGTTTGCTTTCGGTTCCTAAGAAGCCGGTTCTGCAGGAAGCCGTTATTGACTAACGAGGCGAGAGCTGCTCCTCTTGGCTTTTTTACATTCTTGCTTTCCTTTGGGCCTTCAGAATTGGTGTTTTAACGGTAAAGTGGGATTTTGAAAATACTCCGGCCTGTCTCCTGCCCCGGCGTCACCTCTGGGAGCTGCTTCTGTCACTAATAAGGTTAAGCCAGGTTTTACAAGTCTTAGGCAAAAATCAAGTCTCCCGCTCCTAACAGCGGAGGGCAAGCTTCCGAAGCGAAGCGAGGCCGAAGCCGAGGGCCCGCGCCGAGGCCCGCAGCCCTCGCGAGGGACAGCGCCGGGTCCGGCCGCCAGCCCGCTCCTCTCGCCGTCTCGATGTGACGAACGGCCGCGTTTGACGGTGCGGGAGTTGACGCTTTGGGCTCCGCTGCAAGCGCTCCAGGCGCTCGGGGCGAGCCGGCGCGGTGCCAGCGGTTGGGTTGTACAGAGAACGGCCGCGGCGGCGATCCACCGGGCACGGCCGAGCGCAGCGCCTGGGAACCGCGCTCCTCCTCGAGAACCCGAGCTGCTCGTTTTCACCACCCCCCATCACATCTTTCCATCGGCCGTAAAAACGTTTCAGACCTTCTAAAGGGGGGGGGAGGAAAAAAAAATCAGTTGAACAACCCTTGGTTCATTAAACAAAATGATTTTTTATTGAATTAACAGGATTGACAAGAAATGTTTGGTTTTGGTTTTTTTTGTTTTTTTGTTTTTTTTCTCTGCAACAATGTTTATTGCACTGAAAAGAATCCATAAATAATGTTTCAGGACAATCAATGAACCAAATGAAAATACTGGAGAGGGTAACTGTACAATTAAAAATTTTCCCCAAGGAGGCTTTAATACAAGACAAAAGCTTGTTAAAAAAAAAAAATAAAAATTGTAATTGTTGTTACATCCCTGATTTCATCCATGGTGTGGTACAGCTGGTTAGACGCTGCCACTACCTCCCCACGTGACTGGGTCACGTTTTAGGAAACGCAGTTTACCTCGGATTTAAAAACCCGTGAAAAGTTTGCTTAGAGATCTTGGTCTTTAAGAAGGTACAAGTGTTTCCCCTCTGACTGAATTCTGTGAAAACTAGTAGTAAATCTGAAATAGTACTGCATTAAAGTAAAAAAACAATAAGGCAACTCGGACTTCACTTTCATGAGGCGCTTGGTTTAGGCTGATGACGTCGCTTCTGTCGCGTTACGGCACTGGGCGTTACGGAAGAGCAACAGCGCCGGTGTCCTGTACGTTAAAGCTGTGAACGGAGAGCAGCCCTCTCTCTGGCGAGGGGTAGGAAGTCCCAAGGGAAATACAGGGAAAACACTCGTTTGGATCTGAACAGTGTTCTGAACCCAGGACATTTCATAGAGTTGCATCTATTGCCCTTCAAAAATACATAGTCAGCTTCTTAATAATACAGCTGACCGCTAGAAAAAGATACCAGAATCAAGTCTCTGATTAAACTCCGCGCTGGTTTTCAGAATAATAAACTAGTTCTTGTATGGAAAAAGATTAACAAACATTTTTCATTTTTATAAACAATACATAATACATGTAGAAAAATATTAAAGAGGATAATAACAAAGGTGCAACATCAACAAAAATAAGCTGCCTTTTCAACGAAAGCACTTTTTCATAGTTTTAAGTGTGAAAACCTTTTAAAGCTCTTGGTGTCCTCAACGAAGTCTATTACGAGAGTTGGGAGCTTAAAAATTCTTGCCGTGCTGCTGGGCATACCACTGCTGCCTCTGCTTGCGATGCTCCAGCTCGGTGAGGAGGGCCTGCCTGTACGCTTCGTACAGCTTAACGATCCGTTCCAGTTCTTTCATGAAGAGCAGCTTCAGCATCCCCTGGTACGTGTCCAGGTCCGCCAGCTGGAAGAGCTCCCACTTCAGAATGTGATCGTATCTGTTTTGATGGAAAAGACGATTATCTGCACGCCCCTGCGAGCGAGTACGCTGCGCTTTACGCGTTTTCTTTGGAACCGGCCTCGCGGTTGTACAGCCACTGGTCAGATTTCTAGCAACCTACGCGAGCGTGCTTTCTGTGAAGAAATAAGGTGACTAACACCAAAAGACACGGCGCTGTGTCTCAAAGTGAGCTGGAGAAACATCGCTCGCAGCTGCGCTGCAGAATCACTCGCGGTACGCCAAGATCAACTCTACGAAACGCTAAAGATCCTATTAACTGATTATAACAAACCGACGGAGAAAATGCATTTTGGAAGCACTAAACCAGCAATTCTATTCAACAAGCCTTGAGGATTTAGTACTAAAACATCTTTTAAAACTGGAGAAATGCCAAAAAAACAAAAAAAAAAACCAAAAAGAATTATTTCAACAGCTTACCCTAACGCTCCCCAGCAAGTACCTCCCAGAAGGCGGAATACTGCAAGCCTTCCCTCACAACACACTTTTGTTTCCAAAGCATTCTTGTCCCAACCTTAACGAGCACTCTGGGATGCTGTCCCCCTCTCGGTTCATTAGCAGCAATAACCGAAGTCGGCGTGTCTCAAACTGGGGGTCATGAAGCTCACAGGCCCACGAAAGGGGGGATCGGATCGCACCCGTGAGGACTGAGGGGGGGAAATCCAATTAGGCCGTAATTAATGGCTGCAAGTACTTGCAGCAGCAAGGGACCTCCAAAGCGCCCGTAGCCATCGGCAGCCATCTCCCTGCCACGGGGGGAGCGGGGTGGGCGTCAAGGGAGCGACGCAAGCACTACCAGCTATGAATCCTACGTGTTCTTCCTCCCCACAGCGGAAAAAATAAGCTGCTGCGGACCTGGGGAGGTCCCCTGGAGACACGTGCCAAGAGCCCGAAACACCTCGGTGCCACCACCTTCAGGAATATCCCATCTTGCTCCCCGCGTGAGATGGAAAGCTCGGCTGTGAAGTCAACCAACTACTGTTGTTCTTCCTCCTGCTTCCACCCAGTTACAAGGAGTTGTTGGTTGAGCAAGGCAAAACACAGCAGCTTGGGTCATCAACGCGCCATCCGCGCCGTCGACGCTTTTTCCCTGAGGAGGGAAACGGACGCTAGCCAGCAGGGCAGAATGCGAAAGCTCGCGAAGAAAATCCCACCAGGAGCAAGAAGGGGGCTGCACGCAGACCGGCTTCGTGAGAAGCCACGCTCGTCGCTCTCCACGATGGAGAGCGGAATAAGCGGAAACAAGCCGCAAAGAAAAGCGGAAGCACAACGTCAGCCCGCAAGGTGGGAGAAGCGGTGCGCAAGGGAAGCTGCCGAGCGTCACTCACCGCTGCAAACGCTCCCGGGTTAGAAGTTGCTGGCGAAGCACCTTTCGCCTTCCCTTCGGTAGGTCTCCTCCTCTCCTGCGCGACGTGCAGCACTGCTTCTCTTACAGAATCTGCAGCACCGTCAGCGCTGGGTTATTTTTACTTTTTAATCTGGAACGATCCTGAATTTCTGTTTATACTCCTAACACTTTTTTCAGTTTCTGAAACCTAGAAGCATGCCCCCATGCTCGGACTTTTGGCATACTGAAGCTGCTGCCACGGGGTAGGTACAAACAAAGTACGATGAGCCTCTCCAGGCCTCCCGTTTCACTAGCAGAGCTGAGGAAGTTTCCTGAAGGCCGCGTTTTATGTCCTAACTGCCAAACCACTCTCGTGACTAATCAAGGCGATGCCATTTCTCCCGCACGGAATTTTCCGCAATCAAAATCGGCACTCCAAGGTCTGCAAGGGAGCGAGATAGCTGCTCAAATGAAGTCCGGTTTCGTAACGGAGGTCTGTTCAATCGTAACTGTAGCCAGTGACTTCCTTTCATGCCACCAATTCTTCAAAGCTAGTGCTGACAGTCTTTTATACCAAACACATGGTTCAACATTTCCCAAATTTCATGTCTATATTATTTACCTTTATCTATAAGCTACACAAACTAGCCAGCCTTGCTGAAGTGAGAAATTACCAGAGCAAAGGCGGCGCACGTAAACACATTTGGCCTGTTCACAAGTCTGCAGTGAGAACGGTTCAGCCCGTGTCCACACGCTGTATTTTCCAACAGTCTGCATTTCTATCCATCTCTTTTTGGCAACCACCAGAGCAAACGATGCGGTGGTCAGACTGCCTCCGAGACCCTCACCCCCATCCTCCCTTCAAGAAAGCAAGCATTTTGCTTCGTTACCTTTTTTTTAACGGACCCCCTTCTTGTGCCGGTAGGAGGGGAAGGTTTCCAAGATCCTGGTAGAAAAATAGTATTTCTACCAAAATTTTTCAATAAAATAGTGGTAATTCTACAGAAATAGGATTAAAGGTCTCTGGCCAGATGCCCGGTACTACCACCACATCCCGTGGAGCCATAGCTGCAGGATGATATTAAGCAGGAGATGCTGGCATTCAGGATGTTCCTTAAGGACACTGGGCCAACGGCAAGACAACTGCTTTGGTGAGCAACTTAAAAGTACCTTAGTTCAGGCTCCGAAGCCCACGTGGCCAAAGTGACTGGCATCTGGCTCCCGTCAGTCGGTGCACCAGTCAAGCGTTAACAGCCCACAGTGCAGACCTACCCTCACACGCTTAAATAAAGTACTACGACGACTTCAGATAGCGAGGCGGACACCAAAGCTTAAAATAAACAGGCTCTTCTCTTTGATGCTCTCCTTCCACCCCAGCGTGACGACTGGAGAAGTCTGGCAGGGTGACATGAGCTGGCAGCCATGAGGAGACCTGCCAGGTTCCGGCACAGACACGCTTCCTGAGGCTCAGAAGGAACAAGGGTCACAGAAACAACGCGTGACCCAGCTGTACGCACGGTTCTCATCAGTGGGAATATCCGAGTCTACCTAAACTCGAAGGGAGAACTTGTGAGGGAGAACTTACTTG